>PVLC010007227.1:0-64468 GCA_004027655.1 Graphiurus murinus | reverse complement strand
CATCCTCCCAAAACTGATCTACAAATTCAATGCAATACCCATGAAATTGCCAAGGACGCTCCTCACAGACATAGAAAAATCAGTCCTTAAATTCATCTGGAGAAACAAAAAGCCCAGGATAGCCAAAGTAGTTCTTAGCAATAAAAATCATGCAGGAGGCATCACAATACCTGACTTTAAACTCTACTACAAAGCCACAATAATAAAAACAGCATGGTATTGGCACAAAAATAGATACATAGACCAATGGAGCAGAATAGAAGACTCAGAAACAGACCCACAGACTTTCAGTCAACTGATTTTTGACAAAGGAGCCAAAAATACACGCTGGAAAAAGGATAGCCTCTTTAACAAATGGTGTTGGCAAAACTGGTTAACCATATGCAGGAAAATGGAAATAAACCCCACTTTCTCACCCTGCTTATTTTCTTTTTGACAGGCACCAAAATTTCATTAGCAAGAATAACTTGTACAAATTTTATATTTCTCTAGTAGTTACATTAGTAAAAAAAATAGTGCATATATTAAAGTTCTTATCTGCCCCCATTCTACCTCTTTTGTATATGATGTGTCCAGTAAATATTCAATAAATGTAATTTATGCATCTTGAAAATAATAAATAAATAATAGGAGCAGGTTACATATTACCTATATCACACATATAAGATTTAAAAAGTTATAATGTAAGAATCTCAGAGAAGTGCTAAGCTCTAAATACATGTGAGTTAACTTTAGACATCATAATATAAGGGAACTATTTTAACTCATATAGTTTCCCCAAACTCTCTCACTATTTTATATTTGCTTTATTTTAATTCTAAACTCTATGAATGTAATAACTATATGCCTTTTTGCTCGCCTCCTTGCACAGTGCCTGTAGTATTATACTCTGAATAATTTTTTGGATTGACAAAAGTATTTTGGACTCTTCAAGCCCAGAAAATGTCTGGATTTTTATCAAAAATTTTCTTATAAAACATAGGCTTGTATCTCTTTTATGTCACTGTTGCTTTTCAGTTTTTGCTTCCTCTTATGCCTAGAAAGTCCTGGGTAATCTTACCCCTACTTGCCTCCAAGCCCAGCCTCTTATCCCAGTCATCTCCTTCCATTGCACACTGAGGTCCAGGAATAGTAAACAACTTATGTTTTCTAACAATGGCCACAAGTTCTCATACCAAGGAACCACCACATGTGTTGCTCTTTCTACCTAAAACATCTGTCTTAGAACCTTCCTTATCTCCATCCTAAATTGCTCCTGAATGAGTCTGGCTGTCCATCTACTCCATAAGGATCCCCTTGGTGGACTGCAGCCTGTCTCATTGCTCCCTGGATCACCAGTGTCTGGGAGAGGGCACATGCACATTTTTGTTGAAAAAAAAAAAATACAAAAGAAACCATGGAAGCTACAACCGAGGATTCATTCCATGTGCTGGTGATCCCCTGTTCAGCATTTGCATAGAGAGTAACCCAGGTTGTCATGATGTCAACTAGAAACCTGGCATTGAATATACTTTGGACCAGGCTAGCCAGCTACAGAGAGGACAATCAGGCTGAAGAATAGTTTCCCAGAGGAAGCGTTCCAAGTAAGCCCTACAGAATCATTACAGGTTCTTCTAAGGCAGCCTCAGAAGTCACTCAGCCACATTTTCATCCCACTCTCTTAATCACAGGCCAACATCAAGGCAAGCCCAGACTCAAAAAGAAGGGGCTGAATAGGGGATGCATACATAGAGGAGACTTGATTCATCAGTGATGAGAAGGAAGATCTTTCCAGTCAAAACATCATACTCCTTCCCACCCTTCACTGCTTCCTCAGATAAATTCTGGTGGAGAGGAAGTATGTCATTTCAATACTGCAGAAACTCTTAGATTGACTGCACCTGGGTTCAGAGATGGATTCCACAATTTTAGTACCACATCTTATCTCTTTATCTCATATTTTCTGTATAAAAAAGGGAACTAACAATGAAAGGCCACGTGAGAACAACTTCTGCTTGGTAAATAGTAGGTCCTTGGTAAATGGTAGCTATTGTTCACATTACTTTCATAATTTAAGTAATTTAACATGAGAAATGGATAAAACATAGATTTTATTTTTTTCCTCACTACAAGTCTCCAAATCAGTATCACTCTGAATGTTACTGAACAGTGTTAAGATTATATATTTTCAGCTTAGTGTCAATGTATTTTATGAAGAGGTAGCCCTTAAATCTGAGATAAAATCAATAAATTTAAATGCTCTATTGATTTCAATCTACCAACAATCATAAATAGACAGAAGCTTGCAAGTATCCCTTATTTAGTTGAGTTATTGATAAAAGAGTGCATGAAAAATCCTTGGCCTTTATATCATAAAATTAAATGACTTTTGCTAACTAATGAAAAAGTTATGCATATATAGGACATCTGAATCTACTGTCTTTTATAAATTTTTAATGACAATATACTACTATACTTCTTCCTTTATGCTTTACAAAACTTAGTCCAGAGAGATTAAATGACTTGACTGATTTCATTCAACAAATAAATGGAGAAAGAAGATTAGACTTGTGTTTCTAGCCATGGGTTTGTGGCACTATTGCTATATCTGAACTGCTATACTTGTTCTCTACCAGATGTTAGCAAAATTTTTTGATGCCTTTTTAAGGCATCATTCTACTTTATTCAACATATTTAAATTTTATTATTTTATTTATTTATTTTGGTATTGAGGCTTGAACCCAGGGGCAATCTAACTCTGAGCTACACCTCCATCCCTATTTTATGTTTTATTCTGGAACAGGGTCTCACTAAATTGAGGAGGACCTCACTAAGTAGCTGAGGCTGGCAGCAAACCTATAATCCCCCTGTCTCAGCCTCCCAAGTACTGGAGTTACAAGCATGTGCCACCACACCCAGCTCAACACATTTCATTTTTATTTGACAAGCAAGTAAAAATTTTGTAAATACAAAGGTCAGGAGAACATTCTAATGATATTTCTAGCAAAATCAGAATAATCAGTCCCTGAAGTTGGTTTGTTTTGAGCCTGATGGTCAAATGAATATCTAGTGATTCAATGTTCCTTAAAACTTCAAGGCTGGAAAAGATATTTAGAGGTCAATTAATGCAATATTTTGTTTATAAGCAAGACTCAAATATACTTCAATACAGCAATAATGAGCCTTCCTCTTAAAATTGCGAGCAAAGCATTTCTCTTAGTCTGTTCATAACGTAGGTAATAAATCATGTAATCTTTATGCCGAAAACACTTCCTTAACCATCTTTCCCAATTTTCTCTTTCTGAATATGCACAAACAAAAACTCAGAGTCCTGTTCAATATTTTTTTCTGGTTCTAACTTTGTCACCATACCATACCTACTGATTTCTCTATAGACAATATCAGACACTTCTTAAAACATCTTCAATTTATGCTTATGATTTTAATTTAAATGTATGCCATCAATATTAAATATCAATAATGTCTGAGAGTTTCATAAGGACAGAGACCATGCTAAATTTTTAATTTTATGTTTCCCCAATATTGTTGGATAGATAGAAGGCATTCAAACACACATGATAAATAAAAGAATGGAATAATGCTTAAAATATTATGCAACCTTACCTATTAGGATTGAAAAAAAATCTATTTTTTTACATACTAAGAAATATTCCCAGGGAGAAACTTCTCAGGCAAAATATAGAAACCATTTTGCCAAATAAGTCCTAATTATTAATAAATTCCTCTTTTTATTTGACATTGTTTTTTTGAAGGGGTATCATAACCTGCTGATGTTTTCCAGAAGCTTGCTCATGAATGTCATTGATTGTATGCTTAATGTGTGCCAGTAATCATGCTTAAAACCATATATTCTATTTCACTTAATTCTGACAACAAGCTTATTGAACAGAGATTTGGAACTGACTCTCAGTCTCTTGTCTAATATGACATGAAAGCCAAATGATGGGATTAGAAACTGATTCTATGTTTTCTGGCTTCATAGTACATGTCCTTAAGCAGGATATTCTTCTCTCACAAGATAGTAATATACTGAAAATTCTTCTTTCATAGATTATTTCATATATGTGACAACTATTTTGAACACATGATATTCTGAGCCAAGTATTACTTTTTTTTTTTTTCATTTGAGCCAAGGATTGCTGACAGATGGTCTTCTCCATTCTAAACTAGATCTCTCTCTGTCTCTCCCTAAGGGAGGCAGTGTTTGTGAACTAGCTGATCAGAATCTGAGGCATTTACTGGAACACATTGAACAAGTCTACTTAAAAGTAGAACAATGTGATTTCTTCCACTGTCCTCTTCCATGATAAGATGAGTAAGAAGGCTAGATTCTTGAATAGAGGGAAGTAGCACCTCTTTCCTCTGCTCTTGCTCTGAGGTGTACTCAGGGCTTAGTGGTTTATCAAGGGTAAAGGTTTGTCTGCAGGTTTGCGCCATCTAATTCCATTCCCTCATCCTTAGTACCAAATAAATAAATAAATAAATAAGAAAAAAATCTAAAAAAAAATTAAACACCAAAAAAAATTCCAAATACCCAAGAAAATTAGCAATTAAACTGAATAGGTACTTCTCAAAAGAAGAAATAAAAATAGACAAAAACTATATAAAAATGTTCAATATCATCAGTAGTCAGGGAAATGCAAATCAAAACTACATTGAGATTCCTTCTAACTCCAGTTAGAATGACACTCATCAAAAACACAAATAATAATAAATGCTAATAAGAATATGGGGGGAAAGGTAACTCTTATGCACTGCTGGTGGGATTGTAAATTAGTACAGTCACTGTGGAGTTCAGTATGGAGGTTCTTTAAAAGTCTAGAACTACATAAAATCCAGCTATACCACTCCTTGGTATCTTTACAACAGAATTAAAGCTAAAATACTATAGTAATATATATATATATATACATATATATATGTATATATATATATGTATATATATATATATATATACCCATTTTTATAGCAGCACAATTCACAATAGCCAAATTATGGAACCAACCTAGGTATCTGTCAAAAGATAAATGAATACAGATTATGTGGCATATACACAGAATGAAAATTTACTTATTCATAAAGAAGAGCAAAATTAGGACCTTTGCAGGAAAATGGATAGAACTAGGAAACATTAAGCTAGGTGAGATCTGCCAGTCTCAGGAAGTTAAGGACTATGTGTTTTCTCTCACATGTGAAAGCTAGACAGAAAATAGGCTAGAAAGATTTCACAAAAATGAGAATGACAAACTATTGAAAGGGGATTTGGGTGGAATGGAAAAAGGAGGCTTGAGGAAGAAAAATGGCCAGATAATGTTTTGTTCATGTATGAACAAAATCACTACCAATTTGTCTAGCACATACTGGAAAGGAGGAGGAGGTTTCAAGGTGAGGTATGGGGGAAAATATACCAAGAGATGTTGTGCACATATATGAATGTATCACTTTGAATATCACTATGATATATAATTTAATTGAACCAATTAAATTTTTAAAAACGATTTTAATATATGAATTCAGGGAGGACACTATCAGGCTACTGCACCTTCCTCAGTAAAAAATTGATGAAAATAAAACTTTCTTTTTACTAACTTCTGAACAGAGCTGAAGCATGAAGACCTGAGCACTTGCAAACACTTAAGCAAATACCTTATTCACATTTTCTATTAAATAAATGAAAACACATATCTGAGCTTATTGTCAGTTTCAGCAAGGTGAGCGTAGTTATTATTAATGCACTTATTTCATATTCCTTCACAAAGGAAATCACTGTGTACCCTCAAGTCAGCTCTGATTTATGTCTTCAACAATTCAGAATATTTGTAACCTATCAGAGACCTCTGGTCTGCTTTCTCCAAGTCTTGGGCCCTTTTTTTTTCTGGTATATGTCACCTCTAAGTTTATCTGCTTATGTTCCCTTTTTAAAATAGAAAATTCACATCATTTTTACCCAATTTCAGTTATCTTTTTTTTTTTCTCATTCCTTGCATACAGTCAGCCCTAATCCAATCTCTTCAGTCAAAAGAGGAACATATTTAATCTAAGCTTTAACTAAGACATCAAGAGGGTAGTTTTGGCTACTATAAAGACTCCAAAGAAGTCAAAGGGAAAAAAGGGAAAATGAAAAAATACCAAAAATACATCTAGAGGTAATGAGAAGAAACCACTGATGTAAGTAAAATGAGGAACCAAACTGGCAGGAAGGTTGTCACCTCCTCAAACATTAAGTGACAAATCTACTTTGCAGGTTCTTGTTATAGAAAAGATAAAAGAAAATACATCCACCCTCTTGCAGCAAAGGGGTAGCCATACTCAAAAGTGGGCAGATTAAGTCCAGCTATTAGGACTATCTAAATCTGAATCAGCCAGATTAGCATCTGAACTTTAATCAGCTCTGTTCAGAGGTTAGTGAGAAGAAAGTCTTACTTTGTTTACATAACTATAAAAGAATACAGAAGGGCTGTCTGATTTTTCACTCCATAAGAGCTCTGGAGTCTTTGTGACATGGATCTGATTTCCAGCTCCTCTATCTACTAAAGGATCAACCTTGAAGAATGTTCTACACCTCTCTGACCCTCTGTATCTATTATGTAAAAATTATAATCATTATTGTTCTGACTCAGATGACTTTATTAGAACTGAACAAAACACTGAATTAAAGATGGTTTCTATGTAATTAAGTGCAACAAAAATAATATAAATATATATATTATATATATTTATATAATTATATATATATATATATTAGTGTTATGGTCATCACTGCTATTATTTGGCAGTGCAAAAATCAAAGAGGAGATTCAGTAGAGTAAAATGAATGATTCTCTACCATGCAGATTGTTTTATAACTGGCTGTATCATTGGGAACAATTTTTTTTTCAAAATGGCAAAAGCAATACATCAGGGATTTGAATCATTCTTCTCCCAAGGGGAAGATACTGAGTTTATGATGACTGATTGTGACCTTGAAAGTATAATTATTTCCACAGGACTGAAAATGTAATTTATTCCTTTTTGTATTTAGGATAGGTAGAGGAATCTCACAGTGACCTGCAGAACTGGTGGGAGGGCATCTGTCATTCAAAATACAAATGAGACCATTGCAGACCTACGGTGCTAATTCTCCAACTGCATTCTGCAAATAGAGTCAAGTGTGCTTCTCTAAAATGCCCATGTTTTAATTATATGAGTTTTTTTTTATTGAATCTGCCAATCAACAAAGTTAAGAGAAAAATCCAAGGGATCAGCTGTGCCTAAGGAATTCCAGCTAGGCTTGATGTGACCTCTCAAGAGAATTTTTTTTGGTTTCAGACTCTAACAGACTGGGGGAACTGATATTTAACTCAAAAGATCAGGAAAAAATGCATGGTTTCAGATATTTGGGGGTAGAAATCTCAAGTACACCATTTAGTTGATTTGTTTATTCAAATTTAAGAACAACTGCTTTTGGTTTTTGTTTTGTGTCTATAAACCCAGAAACTAGTAACTTGTTTGCAGACTGTTGTCTTTAATGATCTCTATGCAGAATAGATGTTTAGTGTATGGTAGCTATTCTTATCATGAGCATTTCCAAGTGTGAAAACCAAAAGGGCAATTTATTTTAACTTTTCATGTAACTTTTTTTTTTCTGGTAGTACAGGGGATTGAACCCTATATACTTTCACATATACTAAACAAGCACTTAGACACTGAGATATATCCCCAGCCCTTTTTATTTTTGTTTTTAGACAGCATCTTGCTAAGTTTCCCAGGCTGACCTCAAACTTGAAATCTTCCTGCCTTAGTCTCTTGAGTTGATGGTATTCTAGCCATGTGACACCTTGCCCTGCTTATAACCTTTACTAAGAATGATATTTTTCTTTTTTTTTTTTTTTTAGACGACTACACAGTCTGACCTCTAGAGTCATTGTGCATTTTCATCTAGTCCATTCTCTTCAAAGCATGGGGTTATACAGAACCCTGGACTCCATACCACACCCTGCACATTTCTGTTTCTGTGACCTTTTCCTTGCAATTTCTCTAAATATATTCCCCACCTAAGTACTCTTCTCCATCCTCTCTGCCTTTCCACCTATTGTACTTCTGTTGAAGCATAGATTCAATTTTTCTCAATGTAGCAAAGACCTCTTTTTTAGGGACAGAAAAGAGTGGAATGAAAATAAGACATTGTTTAAATCAGAGTAAGATTTACTGTGATGAATAGAACAATCACCTCCCAAAGATGTACATATCCTAAATTATGGGATCTGTGAATATTTTAGATTATATGGCAAAGGGGAATCAAGGTTGCAGAAAAATTAAGCTGATTAATCAGATGACCTAAGATAGGGAAATTATCCTGGATTATCTAACCAGGCTTAAAATAATAACAAGGACTCTTAAGCAGAGGTGGGCAGAATGGTCACTGTCAAAATGGTAAACACAAGGGTCCTTAAAGATGGAAGAAGAAGTTAGAGCAGTAAGTGTAGGTGTGATGCATTGGAAGAAAGATTTGAACACTCACTGTGGTTCTGAAGATAGAAGATGCTGTGAGTGAAGGAAAACAGGTAACTTCTACTAGCTGGAAAAGGCAAGGAAACTGACTCCCTCCCAGAGCCTCCAGTAAAGAATGAAATCCATCTGCCATTTTGACTTTAGCCTGCTAAGATCTATTTGAAGCTTCTTATTTCCATAACTGTAAGATTACAAATCTGTGTAGTTTTAAGAAAGCAAGTTTTTGGTAATTTGTTACTGATGCAACATAAAACTTAAGCAACCAGCAATTTTTTTCTGTAAAGGACCAGATGGAAAATAGTGAAGACTTTGCAGGCCAAATCACAATTACTCAGCATTGCCAATGTAGTGTGAAAGTCACAGGCGATTGACAAATAAATTGACATATCTGCTTTCCAGTGTGAATTTATCTACAAAAACAAATCACATGTCAAATGCGGTGGAATACCCCTATAATCCTAGTACTTGAGAGGTTGAAATAGGAGGATCTCAGGTTCGAGGCCAGTTTCAGCAACTTAGAGATACCTTAAGCAGCTTATCAAGAGCCTGTTTAAAAAAAAAAAAATAGTGCTGGTTAGATTGGTGGTATAATGCTTCTGAGTTCAATCCCTAGTATTAAAATCTAAGTCAAAGCCAAACTAAACAAAACCTAACCAAAACAAACACAGGCCACATTTGGATTATGGGTCATAGTTTGTTTAGTACCAGAGAGGCTTGCTTGTGAACCAAGACTTCTAGGGCCTTGAATCCTTTGACAGATTATCTAATATCTTTGAGCCTTAGTTTCCTTGTAACTTGTACTCACGGATACCAGAGATAGTTATCTTCAAAAATTCACATTCCCCTTTCCATAATGGAAGTGATACCTTGAAAGCAGTGATCCTGCAATGAATATCTTTGTTACAGTCCTCATATTTGGGTACAGCCATGAATGTCTCCCCTGAGAATATGCCCGAGTAAATGGTTACATTTCCGTGCTTGTCCTCATGAACCTCCTGTATAGCTCTCCTCCAGAGTTTATTCTTCTTTGACTGTAATAAATGTGACCTCAAGGGGATCTTTCTTTTTTTTTTTTTAGTTGAGACAGTTGAGACAGTACTTGTACATTTTTATGGTGTACATTATGATAATTTAATGCATGCATACAATATGTAATAATCAAATCAAGGTAATAAGCATTTCCACCTCTAAATGTCATATGGGGCATTACATTCTTCAAATGGAAAACCTTTGCTTTTGTGTCCCTGAATATTTACCTGAAAGACAAGTGTCCTGCCTGACTGTTCACTGATTTGATAATATTTTCTGAGCAGGAAGTAAACTTTTCATTTTTTTTCAATCCTTTTGAGCATTACAACTCCTCAAGTCTGTTTGCACAACAGTTAATGTGCTCTAAACAATATCCCATGTTCAGAGTTGTGTTGTGGTGAAGATTAAATAAAATATGTAAAATACTACACTAAGACAGGAGATAGTGCTCAGTAAATACAAGTTCATAATCCTTTATTCTTAAGTCCTCCAACATTCCATTCTGAATTTTTTTTTTTTTTTTTTTTTTTTTTGCGGTAGCCCAGGGGCATTCTACCTCTAAGCTACAGCCCCAGTCTTATTTTTTATTTTTATTTTGAAACAGAGTCTCACTAAGTTGCAGAGCCTCACTAAGTAGCTGAGGCTGGCTGTGAGTCTGTGACCCTCTTGTCTCAGCCTCCCAAGTACTGGAATTACAAGCATGTGCCTCCATGCTCGGCTCTTCTGCACTTTATAAGTTTACTCTGGGATGCTGGTCTTGTCTCTACAATTTGTTGGGGAACATTCTCTTTCTTTCAGTAAGCATCGTGAAATAGTCTTTTAAAAAATGAACATTAAAATTTGCTACAGTGGGCTTCACCCTCTTGCATTTCCCCCAAAACTGTTTTTCCACCATATTTAATTTTTCTTAACCTTTGTGCCATCATGTGTAAAATAACATGTATTAAATTAAGGTAAGTACTATGTTTAGTTCTTATCCATACATTAATATACATCAAGAATTTAGTATATACTACTTAGTACTCATTGAATAATTCATTCATTTATCAATCATGCTACATTATAAAAGTTTGATGCAATATTGGATAATGTCATGTTTGTTTAATTGTTAAATTCTTTTGTGATATATTATGAATTACAACAAGAAGTTTAAAGCAGGGTGTGGTGGCTCACACTTGTAATCCTAGCATTCGGGAGGCTGAGACTAGAGGCTAGGTATGTAGCTCAAAGGTAGAATGCCCCAGCACCACACACACACACACACACACACACACACACACAAAGTTTAGCTTTAAAGACATTAAAACATGAGACCAATAGAAAAAATATTAACTCTGAGAGAAAACGTAGGTTATAGTTTTATGTGCTTGTACATACCAGCCATATCCCCGTGTTATCATATGGTCACCACCACCTATTCTCCTAACTTCAATTTTCATACCCATGAAGTAGAGCATCCTCAATGGATTTTAGAGAAAAATTAAAGAGAATGTATAAAAACTTCTAATGCAGAACCTGGAGCACAGTAGGAGCGCACTAAGTGATTTTTGTTATCACTGTTATTATTATCTTTATAAAGCTTGGCTTACAAATTAATAGTAATAATTCTCATTTTAAAAATTGCTCATCATTTGTTCAACAAAATTTCACTGCGTTGCTAATCTTTTCTTGATGTGCAATGTGCAATTGCAGCGTCCTGAACTTTGCAAAAGAGTCACAGGCTTGACTTGGACATGTATTGGCTAAATCCTGAAGATGATGAATGATTTTCATTAAAATTCACCCCATTCTATGTAAACCCGAATACTGTACAAAGTTAAATCTTCTGATAAATCAAAAGACTATGTGAAAGCTGAATACAAAAGAGAGGTCATTTGAAAAGGGAGACTAGTTAATCAATTAATTTGCATACATATTTAGATATTCTGCTGAGTTATCCATCAAGTAATCATGAAAATATAAATCACTGTTTTTCATTAGCTTTATATTATCAAAACACTATGCAACTCTGGCCCTAGGAAAGTAATAGATCATCACTAACAATATTTACTTAGTCATCTGAAAATAAAGAACCCACCATGCATATAAGCACCTCAAGAAAGTTCTTTCTTTCTGGGTTGACCAAAGCCATAATTTTAACCTTTATTCCTGCAGACATGGACAATAGACAAATCCATGGTTCTGGGGTTTTATTCTTTCCATAATCCAGGTTTGAGCATCCTATTGCATTTCAATTTTCAGGGCTGTCATTCCTCCATTTTCCAAGCTCCAGTGTCAGAGATGTATTTGACTCTCATTTTCTCTTTTCCTTCTTAACAACTGGCTGTCACCCTCCACAGTCCCCTTTTCTAAACGTCAGTCACACTGCTGCTTTATCATCTCTGTCAACTTCCTGGGGGAGGGGGGTGGGTCTTTAACTCTTTACACAATCCCTTCTGAAATGGTCACCTAATCTTTAGCTATGTCAGTCTATTTTCAGAAAATGTGTACATGAGAAGCAAATTCAAATGCTTCTAAGACCCGGCAAAAGAGGCAGAGTAAAACCAGTAATGGATACAAGCACATTTTTCATATTATACTTGGGAACTATGATTTATTTGCACAAATATATGTGTTCTGTCCTATTTTTTCTTAAAAATCTGTGCTTTTTACAATTTTCATCTCTTGACAATTATTTTTTTGTATTTAATTTACATTTTCCTGCCTTATAATGTTAAGTAGTACTAAAAGTGTCATAGAGAAAAATAACAGTTCTCTGTCCACATTTTACACTTTTAATTTTTATTCTTTCAAAGAAAACAGTTTTAGTAAACTCACCACTTCCATTTGGGATTTATATCGATGCTTCTTGAGAATCATCTTATATCACTGTTCTGATTATTCTATTTTCCATTAATATTCTACTCTGAAAAAAAAAAAAGAATATTTATCTTTCAAACTCTTCTCCACGACGTACATTCATGCCCTTCTCATGCATTTAGTGCAGAGGTTTCCAGATGTTAGCATGCATGAGAGTGGGTTGATGGGCTTATGAAGCACAGATTGTGGGTTTTAGTCTCCGTTTCCAATTCAATAGTTCTGAGTCAGGAGCCAATAATTTGTATTTCAAATCAAATCAGGGTCAGAGTCATGATTTCTCACATGGTCCAACTCTACTGTCTTGAGACATAGAATGTGAAACTCTGAATTTTTATAGCATTATTATGTGTAAAAAATCAATACTTGATGTTGCTATTTTAATGACCCAAATATCATTCAGGTGTTTGCCACATAGTGTCCTGTTACTATAATTCTATTATTGTGAGATATTTTGTAATGCTTGGAGGTGATAATTTTCCATATTCTTATTTCTAAGCCCTTTAATAAGATGTCAAGATATGTCAATTAATTTTATTTTTAGTAGCATCTCTTCTGAAGTTATGTGTTATATGATACATTATATGATATGTTATATTATATATATATATATATATATATATATATCTTCATTTCAGTGGCTTACTATTTAGACCTCCATCACAGCTTTTGTTCACAACATCAAGAAAATTTCCTTGACTCTACTTTTTCCATAGATTGGTTCATTTGTTTACCAGATTCCATTTCTTGTTCTCTTATGGTTTTCATTTTCCTTTTACCAAAGTACATCCTCCAGTAGCTCTTCTTAAATGAATTAACGTATACATATATTTTATTATATCAATATATTTGGTTACTATATTCTTATAGGATGAAAAAATATTTCTCTCAGTATTCTTGAAGTATTACTTCATGATTTCCTGTCAGTGTTGCTATTAAGGAATCTGGCATTTTTATTCTGGGAACTTGGTATGTTTTATGTGTATGTGCATATAAATTGAAGATGTTATATCATTAGAAAGCTGTGATATTCACAGGAAAAATGTGGCATAGATTTATTAGAAATACTAGATGAAAGTATACCAAACACCATACCCTCTTCTATGTATATATATACTTAATTATCAATGCCGATTTCAATAACATGTATGAAGGGGGAGTAGAGTGGACGCCAATGCTGTGTGCATGTATGTTTCTATTACTCTGAACCTCATTATGATGTATAATTAAAATGCACCAATAAAAGTATATTTAAAAAAAGAAAATATACTTCCTGAGAGATGTAACTTTTCTTTATAGCAAAATATAATGGGAAGTGTGTGTGTGTGTGTGTGTGTGTGTGTGTGTGTGTGTGTGTGTGTTCTCTTCAAGCTTTCTGATCTCCAGACTTGTGGTCCTTCAAGAAGTTTGCTTCCAACTCCATGTGGTCCCTGTGGAACTGTCGATCACATATTTTACCAAGTATAATAGCATTTCTGAGAAGAACCAGAGACAAAGGGAGAAACTCAGCTCTGAAGATATATTTGGTCCCCAGAATCCACTTCTGATTTTACTTGATATATGAGACAATGAATTTCACTTTTAAATTAAATATATAGATAATTTTTTGACATTTGAAGTAGATGAGGTCCAGAAGAATACATCTTCCAGTCACTCCTATGGACAAGTTATTTATGCTATCAAGCAGAATATTTGAATTTCTGATTCCATACTTGCAAACAGCAGAAGTTTAAAATGACCAAAGTGTTTCTTTATACCATGTCCTCAAATGTTCATCTGCAATTCAGAAAAACTTTTTTGTTAAAAAAGTATAATCTCAAAGCTGAAGTGGTAATAAAGTGCTATATGCACTTGGTAAACTGTAAAGGCAATGAACAATTATGCTATCAGGATTGTTTTATTATAATTTTAATTAATAATCACTAGTATCACAATCCATGAATTTATTACTTATCATGCATTCTACAGGTTAGAGCTTATGGCATATTGATCACTGTGTCTACTGTCACGGTGCTTTTATTGCACCATCACTTATTAATATGAATAATACCATCATACCGGGCAAATTATATGACAGACCATTGTATTTCTGGAAAGTTTTATCATAACCAATCACAACACCACATGCTCCCTCGTGCTGCTATTATATTGCGCCATTTTAGCACCTCTATTTTGTATGCCTTGCCTCTTATCCCCTTCAATCATAATCTCACTTTAATTGCCTCTTCTCTGGCAAATACAAACATTATCTTCCTTACTCCCGGAATTAATAACTTCTCTGATGGCTTATCATCTTTTTTGTTCTCCAGTGCACTGTTTCCAATTAAAATGGAAATTAAATGGAACTGAATACGACAACTAGAGTCATATATGCAACTTTGGGTGGATTTGGATTTCATGGAGTGCTAAACAGTACTCTTTATATGTCTTTGTATGTTTATGGTTTTACACAAATATATACATGTATAATATTTACAGAGAGAAAGAGAGAGAGAGAGAGAGAGAGAGAGAAAGGCTTATTATTCATTGGCATTTCCATTTCTCAACCTGCAATTTCTTAATTCATTTTAACAACTAACAACAGACAATTTCATTTTTCTCTTTTTTTCTTTTTTCTTTTTTCTTTTTTTTTTTTTGCAGTACTAGGGGTTGAACTCAGGGGCATTCTACTTCCGAGCTATATCCCCAGCCCTATTTTTTATTCTTTATTTTGAAACCGAGTCTCACTAAGTTGCAGAGTGCCTCACTAGGTAGCTGAGGCTGGCCGCGAACCCGGATCCTCCGGTCTCAGCCTCCTGAATGCTGGGATTACAAACATGCGCCACCATGCCCGGCTCATTTCTCTCTTTTGTTTACTTATATTTGTTTTAATTTATTTTTATTTCTTCCTTCTTTGAATATAATTCTTAGTTCTATCCCTTTTATGTTTATCTGGTTTCATTGTGTGAACTTCAAGACTGTATGGAAGGATGTGTTTCCTTTGACCTGCCAGCATCCTACCCATTGGCCAAACATCCTCTTTCTAAGTGTAAGAGTCTGGTCACCTGACCCTCTGATATTCCCATTCGTAAGCCCAGAGGGGCTTTGATCCCTGGACCACTTTTTAACAATGGAGAAGGGACATAACTGCTTCATGAAGAGCTTAATCCTCTTCCAAATCAAAGAAGGTCCTAATTGTAGGCCATTCTAGTATACCTGGAGGTTCCTGACATCCCCTGGATTTTCTCTCCCTTTCCCTTACTTTTATCCTGGTTGAAGGTCACGACCCTAGAGCTGTCTTTGGGACATCACCTTGCTTCCAGAGCCTAACTTTATAAACTAGAACTTGGACATTTCCTTACATTACAAAATAACATTTACTCCACTATATTCACTTCTATCTATTATTATTTTTCATTTATATCCATCTGACAAAATGTAATTCATGTTCATTATTAAAGTGAAAATATAGAAATTTGAAACTAAGAATATATTAAAATCACAATTTATTCCAATATATAAAAAAGCATTGTTTAAAATATTGAAATATATTCTCTCTTTTTGAACATTTTATGCTGCAGAAAAATACCTTTAAAATTTTAGTTTAAATTGCATCTAATTCTTGTTATAACTACTTTTGGCCTTTAACAATTTTTTAACAATATACCATGAATATTTTCTTGAATCAAAAGAAAAAATGATCCCTGTATTAGCTCAGACTGTCATAATAAAATACCACAGACGAGTGGTTAAAGAAGAGGAATTAATTTTTCTAGATGTCAAAAGTCCAAAATCAAGGTACCACCAGGATAGCTTTCTAATAAGATCTCTCTTCCTGGTCTGTACATAGCATCTTTTTTGCTGTTTTACTATGTCCTCACATGGCCTTTCTGAGAGAGAGAGACAGACAGAGAGAGAGAGGGAGGGGGGGCTGGTTTTGGATTAGAACCCCACATTTGTGATGTTATTTAACATTAATTGACTTCCTAAATCCTTATCTTAAAATGCATTCATCTTGGAGGTTAGTGCTTTGGTACTGATGGGGAGAGGCACAGTATACCATAGTTTCCTTGACATTACATTTTGAATCCTTGCTTAGGTCTTATCCAATTCTATTACTTTATGTTTTTGAAATAATAAATGTTGTTACAATAAGCATTCTTCCTCATATGAAACATAACATTTTATATTGTCTCTCAATTATTTCATTTGGGTAAAATATTCATAGAAATAAAACAACTTGGTCAAACTAATTTTGAGTCTTAAAATACTGCCAAAGACTTTCAGAAAGATAATAACAACTTATTGTCATAATAGTTCTGATCACCATGTCAATTTTCTTCTACTTGTCAGCACTATCAATATTTCTTAAATATATACCATCTGATTAAAAATATATTGTATCAATTTTTTCTTTTCATTTTATTATATGAGCAATAGAGCACATTATGCTTTAACTGCTCTCCCTCTCTTCAGTGGAGTTATTTGTCTTTCAGGATTTGCATGTAGTTTGAATGCAGATCTCAAAGGTTGTGACAGAAGCTTGGTTCCCAGTGTGGCAATGTTGAAATGATGGGACCTTTAAAAGGCAAAGCCTAGTGGGATGCAATCGCAATTAATGATTTTCTTGAGTACTTCCTCACTTCTGCAAGATGCCCTGTGAAGGCAGGGCTTTACAAACTGAAGCCATCCCATTATCCTGGTCCCTTCTTCACGTTGCCATTTCCTTTTCTGGTATCTTCTTATCTTCTGTGCAGACAATGGGATTTTCACCATAGACCAAAAATAGGGAAGTGCTTGATCTCGAACTTTTAGCCTTCAAAACTATCAAGTAAATCTATTTTCCTTATAAAGAACCAGCCTCAGATATTTCGTTACAGCAATACAAACAAAAACAACAGAAAAATATGATGCCTTGCTTCACCCCTGTTCTTTGGATAAAAATTGGCTACTCATTATTATGCCTCTCTGATAACAAGATCTAACCTTATTGGCCCACTAGTGTTCTCTAATATAGTGATTGCTCGTCTATGTAACCTTTACTACTTCATCCTTGCAAAGTCTTGTTGGACCACTTGGCTAGTTTATCTCTTCATGTGTTTGCACAAGACATTCCTGTGTCAGAAATGACCCCATATGACTTATTCATTTTTCTAAATTGCACTAATCCTGGAAGATCAAAGGTAACTTTCTATGAAAGACTTCCCTGATCTTTCCATTTTTATTAAATAGCGATTGTTTGCCAATTGCCAGGGCATATATCTATTAAAGAAAATGTGCAAAAGACAGTAAGTTATATGTGTTGTCATCACTCCCTTAGTATAGACCACAAAACTTCTAATTATTGTAATTTAATCATTGCTGTCTCTCCTGTGTCTTATCTATTAGACTGACTTTATGGTCCCTGAAGACAAGCTACTTTTTTTGTTTAGCATTCAAATCTCAAGGCACAATAATTCACTTCTTTAATCAACTAAAAATGAACAGTATGTAGGAGAATTATCTTGGTTCAAAGTCATACTATCAAGGTTAATAATACCTTTGCTTCTCTTCCATCCCTGAAGCCAAATTTGACCTATGTATTAGCCAGCTTTGCATAACTAAATGAAATACCTCAGGCAGCTAACTTTATAAAAAGAAGAGATTTCTTTAGCTTATCTCTTTGGAGGTTCAGGGTATGGTGGCTACATCAGCTCAGTCCTAACGAAGACCCATGGCGGATGGCAGATGGTGAATGGCAATGGCTACAGCATATGCTGGGACAAGTGGAGGAAGCAGAAGGAGATCCTAAAGTCCCACAACCCTTGTGAGGGCACGCCCCCCCAAAAACCTCAGGACTTCCCACTAGGCTCCATTCTGTAAGGCCTCATACCATCTCTTAATAGAGCAAACTGTGGGCTAAGCCTTCAATCACAGCAGACCCTTGGTGCCACTCAAACTCAACCCAACCACAACAACCTGGAATCCATTTGCTCAGGAGTTTGATTCATGCTTTATTTTAGTTCCTTCTCTAACATTTATGGGTCTCCATTCATATTCTTATAATTTTGTAATTCAGTAGATATTTCAAAAAATTAGGATAGATTTGATTTGTAGAAGAGTTGTAAAGTACAGATAGGTTTCATATGTGCCCATTAAGTTGTTTCTGTTTAACATTTCATATTCTAATGATGTATTTATCACAATTAAGGAACCAATATTGGTACATTATTATTAACAAAAATTGTTTGAAGAAGCCATTTTTTTCTAATGGCTTCTTCTTTTTAGTTGTCATTTTTCCTTACCCTTCTCTGGCCTGTAAAATTTTTCAGAATTTGCTTGGTTTTGATATTCATCATATTGAGGATTACTGGTGAGATATTTTGCAAAATGTCTTCAATTTGGATTGTGTGATATTTTTCTCATGGTTAGATTAGTATCTTGTACCATTCAATTTACTAAAACAAAATATTCATAACCGGAGAGACTTTAAAGCAATAAAATTGTATTTCTCATTTCAGGATTCTGGGAATTCTAAGAGCAAATTGTGAGTAGATTTGGTGTCTGGTGAGGGCAAGCTTTCTGACTCACAGATGGTGTCTTTTTGAGCCCTTGCATGGTAATAGTAATGAGGAGTCTACTTTGGGCTTCTCTTATAAGGGGATAAATGCATTCACTAGGGCTGCATCCTCATTACTTAATCAACTCCTATTACTGTCATCTTGGGGTAAAATATTTAACACATGAATTTGGAAGTACACAGATCTTCAGCCTGTAACACTGGGTTTGTGGATGTCGAGAAGGAAGACCAAATTGGGGAAATGCTATTCTCATTCCGATACATCAAGGTATATATTATCAACATCTGGCTTGATCACCCAACTAAGTAATAGTAGATTTTCTCCACCTTAAAGTTTAACTTTCTAAGGGTATATATATTTCCAAGGGTATATATTATCAACATCTGGCTTGATCACCTGGCTACATAATATTGGTAGGTTTTCCCCACCTTAAACTTTAACTCTTTTTCCATTGACTCATAGATATTACTTTGGATTATAATCTGTTACTACCTTATTTATTAGTTTGTTTAAATTGTCCCAGTTTTGAATATGAGCTTTGTTTTTAATTGGTCCCTGTTTTCAGTCCATTTTACATTACTGTAATAAAATATTTAAAGCTGAGTAACCTCACAATGGGGATTAAATTGCAACACATGAAGCCTTAGCAGAATAAACTATATACAAACCGTAGCTACTCTCATGTCCCTTTGGCATACCTCTGTCCTTTTACTCCATTTAAAACCTGCCCACGTTCTGGCAACATAAAATTCACCAATTTCACTTAGTCTTCATGTCCACCTTCCTTTGATCCAGCAATACCACTTCTGGGTATCTACCCAAAAGAACAGAAACCAAACTAGCAGAGCAACGCATGTGTATCTATGTTTATAGCTGCACAATTCACAATAGCCAAACTATGGAAGCAGCCAAGATGTCCATCAACAGATGAATGTATTACAAAACTATGGGATATGTACACAATGGAATTTTACTCAGCCATAAAGAAGAACAAAATCATGTTATTTGCAGGGAAATGGATGCAACTGGAAAATATAATGTTAAGTGAGATTAGCCAGTCACAAAGAGTAAGGAAGCATATGTTCTCCCTAATATGCGGATACTAGGGAGAAAATGGGGCATAAGAGGGTCTTTATATGGAAAAGGAGAGACCCTCAATAAACAAAGAACTTTTTTTTTTAAATGAAATAAAGAACTATGATCCTAGTGCTAGGAATCCTCTCTCGCTTGACTAATTTTCTGAGTTTGATGGCCAGCCATGCCATTAGTACATGAGATATCTGCTCACTATCAATATTACCCATACCTCCCTGGAATCACCTCTACGTTCTGGCCTTCAGATGGGATTTAATGGCAGTAATTCACCCAAGCTTGAACTAGCTCCTACCTTGGGTCTTGAGTATTACTTGCTTTGTACTAATGCCCATGCTTAGCCTTACCTGCAAAGCAAAACTGACTTCTTTTTCTTGTTTGTAACTTGGCAAGTTTCATTCATTTTATTCTCATCTCCATTTTTTCCATATCTTTCCAAATTATGATTTCCAACAGCTTAATCTTAGAGTTCATTTGGACAGTAATGGGCAATAATACCATTCTTGTGGACTTAGCTACAAGGTGGAGATTTTTAGAAGGAATGGATATATGAGATTACTCTGCCACTACAATAACAAAAGACTATCATTACTGATTGATTGCATTAAGTTTATAGGAATTACACATCTAGTTCTCTGCATAATGATGTTTTCTAAAGGTAAAAAATACAAAATTGAAGTGGTAAAGTTAAATAATAGCTCAGTTGATAGTGCTCTTAAAATTTGGAGTTACTTTTTCCATTATAGTGTCATATGTGTTATGGTAAGTAGACTAAACAAAGTTAAATAGCATCTATTAAGAGTGATGATGTCCAAGATAAACTCTCTCTCTATATATATGCATATATATATATATATATATATATATATATATATATATATATTATCAGTTTTCAGTTATTCCCAAAATGTCCTCCCAGAATTTCCTTGATATCTGAGTTAAGGATTATTCCTAGTGTTTTTGTGGATTGTTATGAGAACGAGGAAACTCCCAGTTATCTATTTTGCTCCCATAATTAGGAAGTCAATAACTTCCAATCCCTTATCAACTGATAATTTACTTGATATTATTTGTACTTTGAAAAGCCAGATGATATTGTTGTATTAAAATAGATTAAAATCTTCCAAAATCACTCAAGACTTCCTCCTTGAAAGTGTTTATTAACCATCATCTCGTTCCAAAATTTCATGTTTTTTTTTTTTTTTTTTTTTTTTTTGCGGTACTGGGGATTGAACTTAGGGACATTCTACCTCCGAGCTATACCCCCAGCCATATTTTTTATTTTGAAACAGGGTCTCACTAAGTAGAGGAGTGCCTCACTAGGTAGCTGAGGCTGGCTGAGAACCCGTATCCTCCAGTCTCAGCTTCCCAAGTGCTAGGATTACAAGCGTGTGCCACCATGCCCGGCTTCATGCATTTTTTCTAAAAGTATGTTGATATTGCTTGAATAGGTCAACTTCGATAACAAAAAAAAGTTAGATTACCACACACATGAGACATATAGAGTAGTTGCTCACAGAGAGGTGTTCTTTAGTGCCCACTGGATTAAAAATGTTTGCAATATACATTTAGCTTCTTATTTTTAATAAACTAGACTTGGGGCCAAATAATAGTCATAGTTAAATTTCAAGAGATGATCTATTTTTATCTGTTTGAACATTGATATTTTTCTTTTCCTCCTGGGTGATTACAATAATGAATTTTTGTTACATTTTTTTATTGGTTCATTGTAATCATATATCTTTGTGACGTACAAGCTGGTAGTGGCATACATGCACACAGGTCTCATTTAACCCTTCCCCAATTCCCACCCCATTCTCTCCCTGCTCCCCACTTCTCGTGTTTGGTTTAGTGGTTGGCTTTGATATATTTGTGAATGGACATCATATGCATTAGGGTGTTTCATTTCAAAACATACTTTTCACAAAGTCTATAATGTACCTCACAGGAACAATGCACAGAAGAAATAAAAGATCTGGTAATGAAACAAAAATTTTCACCCTTATACCATTTTGTAGAAGCTTCTCGCTCAGTTATTAGTTTACAAATGTGCATTCTCCAGAAAAGAACTTCTTTTAACATCATGTAGTAAATGTTAGTGTTCTGAGTTCAGGAGCCAGAATCAACCTCAGACCTCTAATTCAGGTCCTTCTGCTGGCCAGCTCAGTGACCTGGAACAAATTAAGAACCTCTCATCTGGCACATTGAGTCAATGCAAATGCTATTGGCTTCATAGGACTGTGGTGTCCTTAAAAAGAACTTACATGTAAAACTTTTAACATTAATCCATTGATGCAATCACTTTACCGAAGCCCCACCCCTGAGCATTGCTGCATTGGAGACCAACTCTTCAACAAATGAGCCTGAGGAAGTGTTCAAAAATTGTTAGAGTCTAGTATTTACTCATAAATTAGGTTAGATGAGGGTGGTGATGGTCAGTTTAATGTGTTAACTTGACTGAGCCATGGGTTGCCCAGATATTTGAATTAACATTATTTTGAATGTGTTTTTGCAAAGCAGACTTTGAATGAGATATTTGGATGACATTTGCCTCTGTTATACTTGAATAAAGCAAATTATCAACCCTAATGTGAATGGGTCTCATCCAATCAGAAGAGAGTCTGCATAGGAAGAAAAAAAAAATGGTTGATTCTACTGCAACTACGATACCAGACTGCTTTTGAACTAGGAGACTGGCTTTGTCCTGCTTTCCACTAACATTGGAAAATTTACTCTTCTGAGTCTCAAGCTTCCTAGCATTTGAACTAGAACTATACCATTAGCTCTTCCAGGTCTCCAACTTGATAATCCATCCCGCATTGCTGGGGACTTGTTAGCTTCCATAATCACAGTAGCCAATTCCTTATGATAAACAGATAAATCTGTGTGAGCATGTGTGTGTGAGCGTGTGTGTGTGTGTGTGTGTGTGTGTGTGTGTGTGTGTGAACAATTGGGTCTGTTTCTCTGTTGAACCCTGCAATTATGGATCTGGAATGTCCCCCAGAGACTCGTGTATAGAAGGCTTGAGTCCCAGTGTGGTGATGTTCAAAGATGGGGCTTTTGGAAAGTGATTGGCTAATGAGGGCTATGACTTCATCAATGAAGTTCATAGCTGGTGATATTATTGGGAGATGGTAGACACTGTAGGTAGTAGGGCCTACTTGAAGGAAATGGGTCACTGGGGACTTGTTCTTGTCCCTGGCTTATCTCTCTGTCTCTGTATCTGCCTCTCTCTCTCTTTCTTGTCTACCGTAAGGTGAGCAGCTCTGCCTCACAAAGTCCTCTCTGCCATGATGCTCAACCTCACCCCAGGCCCATAGCAATGCAGCCAGAGGAATTCAGACTGAAATCTCTGAATCCATGAGCTAAAACAAATCATTCCTCCTTTATGTTGTTATTCTCTGGTCTGTCACAGCGATGATAAGCTAGCAAGCATGCCTGCCCAATATAAGGATAAAATCGAGAAAACATGAGGAGATGCTAAAAAGCCCAAGTGTGCTAATTTCTAATTTCTCTGGTGCTCTCCTCAGTTGTCATTCCTCTACCCCATGTTGACCTGTCAGTGTCACACAGTCATTAAAGTGCAGCCAGTGATGGCGTAAATTTATAATTGGTGTAATCCTTATTGCTGACATGTCAATATTTAACTTGCATTAACCTTTCCTTTGAGGCTGACAAATTGTGCATCTGTGGCTTGTTCAGTCTAATTTTTCATGTCATTGCCTTGCAAAGCATACAGATTTATAATGTCACCGTGTGATGGATGCAGACTCCTCTTTGCCTTGGAGAAGTGTTTCAACCCACTTAGATTATCTATTGGTTTATTTATTTATTTCCAGTTCTACATGCCACCTATTTTTAAAGGCCTTCAGTGATTTCACCTTCCAGAAACTCATATTTTGAGGACAAATGGAAAGGGTCCCCTGTCAGGAATCATTAACAGGCGGCTGCTGAGGAGCCTGTGTATTACTGCAGCCTGTTTTACACAAAATAGCCCTCATCTGTGTGTGCATGTTGTCACTAAGCATTTGGTGATGTGAAATGAAGACTGGTGAAAGAAAATTGGGACAGGATAGTACATGGGAAGAAAAGTGACATTATTGTCAGTTTTGCCTACTCTTTAAAGACAGAGCTGCCAGAGTTATAATTTCCTTAGGACAGGGATAGCTGAGACGAAACTAGATTATTTCTGTCTCCTCAACACCCCCCCTTTTTAAAAATTGCTTGCTTTACTACATATAAACTTTGTGTGTATGGGATGGTAGGAATACTGGTGATTGAACCCAGAGACATTCTATCTTTGAGCTATACCCTTATCCCTTTTTTTGTTTTGTCTTGTTTCTTGTTTGTTTGTTTTGAAACAGAATCTCTGATGTTGCTGTGAGTCTCGCTAAATTGCTGAGACTGGTATGAAACCTGTGACCCTCCTGTCTCAATAGTAATCCCAAGTACTGGGATTACAGGTATCCACAACTATGCTTGCCTTGCCTTAAAAATTTTGGATACAAAAAGTGAACAGTGTCTAAGAATTCTCATTTTAACCTCTTAGATCAGAATGCTATGGATTTGGGACTAAAGGAAGCTTTGGAGAGCTGAGTTATCCCTTAGGTGTGCATTTGCTTCCAAAATGGGTTCATGTTAAGATGAGAAAGGATGATCTTCTAGCAATCACCTCCTCAACTTTCACAGCAGTGTATGAACTCCAAACCACTTTCTCCATAGACCAGTAGACTGTTTCAGAGCAGTGGAGTTATGCAACCGCCCTGCAGCAAGCCCAGTAAATTTACTTAAAGTTATCTAAGATAAAAAATGGGAGCCACCCAGACCATATATTTAGGAGTAGGATGGTTATTTTAATTTATGTTTTATAGAATGAGTAAAACCCAAAGGAATTGATACTGAAATTTTCATATCAACTTTGGCCAAAGATTATTCACACATGTGCTATTAAAATGTAGCAATCATTGGTCTATTTCCTGGATCCTAGATTAAACTCTATCATATTTAAAATGTCTGGGATGATTTATGAAAATTAAAAAGAGTTAATACATGTGTTTGAATACTACTGCACCTAATTCATCACTTATATTTGGCTGTGTTCTGATCCTAAGAACCCTAAAGTAAAACAAATGGTATATCTTCAATTACAGCTTAAAATGTTCATGTTTTTGGTTTCTCAATTTCCAAGCAACATATATTATATAAACAAAGCTAAATAATTTCTAGACATAAAACACAAAGTGGTCTCAGATTAAACTACTGTGCCAGTACCAAGACTACATTGACAGTCATGTTTGCAGTTAGGTTATATTTTATTATAATTAATCATAATAAATGATTAATGTTGACCAAAATAAAATAACTATTTAAAGCAAACAAACCAACCCACAAATTACAAATTAGGGCTAGATTATGTGTTTTTTTTTTCTTAATCTTGCAATCTCCTCTTTGTATACTAATCTAAGCTTCCATGTAGTCCATTATATAAAATAGGAAGAAAAATGTTTAGCCAAAACAAGGCCTGTGCTTTAAATTGACATTACAAATATCCTCTTTGTCTAATTCTTCCACAAAGCCCCTATATTATGCAGAGTTTGAAAACTTCAAATTTCCTTCAAAACTAATTTCCTTCCTCCCTTCCTTCCTTCCTTCCTTCCTTCCTTCCTTCCTTCCTTCCTTCCTTCCTTCCTCCTTCTTTCCTCCCTTCCTCCTTCCTTTCTTTTCTGTCTGACTCTCTCTGTCTCTCTTTATTCCTCTTTTCTACCTGGGTTTGAACCCAAGGACATTCTACCTCCGAGCTATAACCCCAACCCTTTTTTATTTTTTATTTTAAAGCAGGTCTTTCTATGTTCCTGAGGCTTGCCTCAAACCTGTGATCTTCCTGTCTCAGCCTCTCAAGTACTGGGATTGCAAGCATGTGCCACTGCAATAGCCTCCCTTCACCTCATAACTTCCAATTGGTAAAACCAAAGCTGGAGAATATCACATGAATGACATACATAGCCAGAACCAGAAATCACATCTCCTCATTTTAAGTCTGGTACCCTTTTCATTAGAACAGGTCAGGAGACTTCCATACTGTCACAAGTACATTAACATATCCAACCCAGTACTTAGCACACATCTAGTATGCATCAGGCAGTGTTCTCCAAGCTACAGATACAAACACTTTCAATAAAAAAAAATGTCTACCTTCATGGAGTTTATATTTTGGTGGAAAACACAGGCCCTAAACACACAACTCTCCACTATGAGATCACTGCCATGGAAATCATTCCAAATATATGTGAGTCTGTTACAGGCCATTCGGTGGTTTGAACAGAGTGAATGACAGGGCCAGAATTTTATTTTGAAAAGAATTACTCTTCCCACAGCATAAAAGAGGAACTATAGCATAAAAGAACCATACATACATACTGACAAAGAGTAATGCCACTCTTTAACTTCTACATAAAAAAACCTCTTCCCCAAATCCTCTATACTATTAATTTAATTTCTGCAGTTACCCTAAAAGATAAGAAAGTCACATGGTATTCATCACATTTAAACAACTTGGAAGCTAAGTGAATAAGTAGAAGATTGAGTGCTCATATTTCAAGGGAAATGTTTTACAATAAGGAACATTCTCAGATGGATTGGAAGGATAGGAGTAAGGGGTGGGAGAGATAAGTTTCTACTTTGAAAGAAAAGCAAGGAATAGCAGATTTTTAATTTGCTCTATACTTATGTAGTATGCTTGTCAAGCACCACATTAGGAACTAGAGGTAAAGTGAAAAGTCAGTTCCTGGTATTAAATATCAGATACAGCAATTACTAGTTGGGTCTACTGTGTGTACTTAAATAAATTGAGTTTACTGTGTGAGCTTAAATAACAACTCTATCCTTCACTTTGTTAATTGGTAAATGAGAAACTCAATTGTACCTGCCTCACAAAGTCATTTTGAAAACTCAATAAATTAATAAAGTAAAACAATAAGTGATGTATAAGTGACTCATTGTTATTATTTGAACTCAAACATTAAAGATCCTTCTTGAGCCGGGCGTGGTGGCGCACGCTTGTAATCCCAGCATTCGGGAGGCTGAGACCGGAGGATCCGGGTTCGCGGCCAGCCTCAGCTACCCAGTGAGGCACTCCGCAACTTAGTGAGACTCGGTTTCAAAATAAAAGAATAAAAAATAGGTCTGGGGGTGTAGCTCGGAGGTAGAATGCCCCTGAGTTCAATCCCCAATACCGCAAAAAAAAAAAAAGATCCTTCTTAAAAGTCTAGAACACTTTTGGTCATGGAGAAATTTTCACTAGTAGAAGTAATTATTATTGTATACTTCATAGGTCAGAAAAACCTTTTCTATAAAGAACCAAGGAGTAACTCTTTCAGACCTTAGAGGCCATACTCCAGTCTATGGCTGTGGGGTGAATGCAGCCATATACATAAAATAAACCAACAATGTGGCTGTACTTTAACAAAAATTAATTTACAAAAATAAGTGGGTCAAGGTTTGCCAATCCCTGGTATATGCAAATCTGCTAGTTTTTCTGCCGAGAGTGTTACATATTTCATTTTATTTAATTTTCCAATCAATGCAATAAAGAAGTTTTTACATTATTTTCATGGATTAAAAATATACTTCAGAGATATGGAGTGATTTAGCAGAAGTCTTAGTATGCCTTGGAGCCAAATAAACTTGGTGTGTGTCTACAAAAAGGAAGCTTAAACTACTCCCTTTATCTATTCAAAGGGTAAAATATTATAACTTGGTATCTCCTCCGGAGTTGATTGACAATTATAACTCTATGAAAAGAGACATGACTGAGGGAAAGTAACAATGAAACAGAGAGTGTTTATGTGGAGAAGAACAGCAGAAAGAGAAGAAAAGGAGAGAATGAATGAATAAAAAAATTGAAACTGCTCTTGTGTGGAACAATGAAACAGAGAGTGTTTATGTGGAGAAGAACAGCAGAAAGAGAAGAAAAGGAGAGAATGAATGAATAAAAAAATTGAAACTGCTCTTGTGTGGAGAAGGGATGAGAGATGGGCAAAGTTGGAAGCAGGAAGAGAAGTAATTTGAAGAATGGAAATTCTATTTATGGGAAGACCAGTGAAGAACTGAGTAGGAGGGTGGAGGGCGTGTTAATATTGAGATGCACATTAAATGTTTAAGTGGGCATATAGGATGACATGAGTCCTGAACTCAGGGTTTTGGAGATGTGAGCATATTTCCCATTTGGAGCAATTAGATATGTTGATATCACCAAATGTTTAAGTGTCTAACCAAAAAGATTTCCTGAGATCATGTCCAGGGTTGGGAGGCAGTACTATTGATTAGTGGTCAATGTCCAGTTACTTAAGAAGCCTTATGGGATATGGGGTCAGAATTGTGACAGAGTGACTCCCTAAAAGCCAAGTGTATAACATATTTCAAAGAAAACAGGCTTTCAAACATGTACAATATCACTAACGCCAGTGAAATAGGAACTGAGAAGTTATTGAATTTAGCAACTGGAGGTTATCCATAACTGATTAAACATTTGTGGTAGATGTAGTGGGAGAAAAGCCTCACTGAGTTTAAAAAAGAAAGAGAGAAGAGAACGCCAAGGCAGGAAATAGAAGTTATAGTGTCTTTGTGAGGGAAGCAAGTATAAATATAAGAGCATTGCTCTAAGGAGACTGAAAGTTCCAGAGAATTTTTGTTTGTTTTATTAAAGAGGGGTATTACACATGCCATATGCAGATATAAACAACCAGGTAGACAAGGAAATGCTATGATGCAGGAAAGGGAGAGATGTTTACAGAAATGATTTCTTGAGTAGGGAAATTGAGAAAGGATGCAATGCCAGGGAATGAGCTGTTCTGGGGAATACAGTGAGTTTATCTATTGCAGTCCATGGGAGGTCAGAAGACCGGGCCACCTGGGTAGGTTTGTTCATGGCAGTGTATGCTCATCCTTTTCAGGTTTCCTCCTGGTTCTTTGAACTGAGGAGGATCATCAGTGCAAACTCAGAAAGAGAATGCATGAGTTGGAAGGTCAAGGACACTGAAGACTTCATATCTTCTTGATACCTTAAGAAAATGAAGCACATGGAAATTACACAGTACTAACCAAGAGTGATGTTATTGTTTGGATATAGAATGTCCCAGCTAAAAGCTCATGCATTCATGTTTAGAGGTGACACAATTGAATCATGAGCATTCTAATATCACCAGTGATGGATTATGTCAGTGGAAATGGAGATAGGTAGGGTTTGCCTAGAGGAAGTAGGTCACTAGGGCTGTGGCTTTAGGGAATATTTATATTATATTGTATTGTATTATATTATATTAATTATTGTATTAATTTCCCTTATCCCCAGCCCTTTTGCTCTCTCTCTGCTTCCAACTACCATGTCCTCAGCTCCACAGATGTGACCCAGCCTAATAAGAACTGAAATCTCCAAAACTGTGAGCAAATACATCTTCCTTCCTCTAAGTTCTGGTAGTCAGGTATTTTGGGTCACAGCAGTGTAAATGCTATCTGAAATACATGATATTTCTTCAGCAGTGAAAAAAGTAAAATGAATATATTCAGTTCTATTGAATGAACATATTCTGGAATTTGCCTTGAACCATTTCAATATTCAACACTTCAGGTACAGAGTAGAAATAAAATTTTGCTGTGTAACCCTTTGGTCAGTTTTGCTAGAAATAAGCATCATCTGACAACTACTATGGTGTCACAAGTGCTCAGATACCATATGTTTTGTCATCTATAGAATAGAAATATTATTGCCATGATTGTTATATCATATAACACGAGCTAATCGGAATGTTTTACTGGTTAAAAAAAAAAAAAAGACAAGGCAAAATATGTGTTTGATTAAAACAATCATTTCCCATAGGTTCCCCTTTGTCAAAGACTAGTTATTTTGGGGTGTGGGAAGGGTTTTGCAATCCAAGCCACTAGACTTCATCATGGTAGTATATCTTTTGGCCCTCAACTCAGATACAAGATATGGCTTAAAATAGGAACTAATATGCAGATGGGGAAAACCCATGTTTCTTAGAAAACCACGAAGTTAGCAATTTACTTCCAGAAGTAATTTTTTTGGAAGAAAACTGATGAGCAAATAAGCAATCAGTTTCTCATGAGTGAAGGTAAGGTCAGTTAACATCTGCTTTATTCTAGCCACATGGCTCAATTTTCAGAGAAAATTGCTAAGACTTTAACCAGAATGTCGTAAAGACTGATTTTCCAGCTTCAACAGATGTTGTTGTCATTTGATGGAATTTGCTTTCTGTGGCACTTAAATATATGTAAAAACATACAGTACAAGAGAAGAGAAAGGAAGGGAAGACTGAAAAAGGAGAAAATTATATTTGGAATTGCTAATTTGTGCCAGATCTGTGTGAGAGGGTTAAATTATATCAACTCATTTAGTCTTCATACCAATTATTTGATATATGTTTTATTTCATCTCACTTTTGCAGATTAATGTACTTAGAAACATTAAGATCAGGTAACCTATTCATATTCTCTAAATTGATGATGGTGAGAGGTTGAAGTCTTCCTGATTCTAAGAAACTGTCTTTCAGTGAACATTTAATACAGATTGTTTCATTCATCCAGTTAAACTGAGAACCTACCAAGTTAGATGTCATGAAAATGCAGTCTGAATGGACATGTACAGAAAACTGCCAGTAAGGTAGGAGACAAATGTTTATTAAATAGCTCCTCTTAATCATGTATCAGATTTGCAGATTTTTTTTTTTTTTTTTTTTTTTTTTTTTTGTGGTACTGGGGATTGAACTCAGAGCATTCTACCTCAGAGCTATACTCTCAGCCCTATTTTTTTTTTTAAATTCTTTATTTTGAAACAGGGTCTCACTAAGTTGCGGAGTGCCTCACTAGGTAGCTGAGGCTGGCTGTGAACCCGGATCCTCCAGTCTCAGCCTCCCAAATGCTGGGATTACAAACATGCTCCACCATGCCCTGCTGATTGTGCAGTTTAAATTTTTTTTTTTTTTTTTTTTGAGATTGCATTGAATGTCATGAAGTAGATCATTTCAGCTGATATTTCGGTAAGTTAGAAATCCATCTGTCTGATAGGTTTAGGTGAAATGGACAAAATTACCTTAAATGGCTACTTTCTACTTTATACCAAATAACTTTGGAAGACATACAAGCATTGAACAATGTCAACTCTTATAATCATTAAAATATTTTTAATATAATTATTATCTATTTTTGGAAGAAGCTTTTTCCCTGTGGCAGTCTAACTAAAACTTTGTTCTTTAAAGCAGGTATTAATAGCATGAATTTTCTTCCAGATACTATTCTACCTGCACTTAATACATTTTGGTAGATGATGTTTTCGTTTTGCTTTTATCACAAAATATTTTCTAATTCTCTTTGTTATTTTTCCTTTGATCTATTGATTATATGTAATTCTGTATGTTTGTTGTTTAACTTTCATATATTTGTGAATTTTCAAAATTTATCATTGAATTCTAATTTTATTCCTTATGGCCAAACCATAGGTCAATTATTCCAGATATCATAATATAATAAACACTGCCCAACTCACTTTTAAAGCTAGTATATTCTGATACCAAAATACACAGACATGACAAGAAAACAATAAACCATTCTTTTTATGACTATAAATATAAATTTTCATGACAAAATAGAGATCAAATACAGCAACATATAAAATAGATAATAAACCATACAGAAGTAGAATTTGTACAGAGAATTAAGAATTGTTATAATATTGAAAAAGTCAAGGAGACTAATATGCTGTGCTAATACAATAAAGAACCAAAACAAGATGATCATATAAATAGATACAGAATAATTATTTTGTAAAACCTAATATCTCTTCATAATAAAGACACTGAAATTGCAAAATATTGTGGCAATAAATTAACGAATATCTAAAGAAGGGAAAGATATTCCATGTTCATGGATTGGGAGCATTAATATTGTTAACATAGTAATACCACAAAAATTCATCTGAGGACTTGGAGCAACCTGAAAAAAAATCTCAAATATCTCTTTTTGTAGAAACTGATAAGCTGAATCCAAAATTAAAAGAAAATATAAGCAATACAGAATATCTGAAATTATCTCAAAAATAATACTGTTGGAAGAATAAAATTTCCTAATTTAAAATTTTACTAAAAAACTAGAATCAGAATTCCTAATTTAAAATTTTATGAAAAGCCAGAATAATAGAAACAGTATGACACTGGTATAGGGTAGACATAAACCCATGAAATAAAGTTGATTACCTAATAGTACTTATAAAATAAGTTTGAAATGAATCATGGAAATAAAGGCAAAAGTTAAATCTATAAAACTCAAAAGAAAATATAGGAGTAACTTTGTGTACATTAGATTTGGCAGTGTTAGACATCAAAAGCAAAAGCAAAAATAAGTAAATCAAACTTCATCAAAATTAAGAATTTTGGGATTCAAAGGACACTTCCAGGAAAGTTAAAAGGAAACCCACTGAACAGGATAAACTATTTGTAAATAGTATATTTGATGTGTGTAATATCTTAAATATATTCAAAACTATTATAACTTCACAAAGACAACCCAATTTAAAATTGGACAAAAGATTTGAATATACATTCATTCAAAGAAGATATAAACATTGCCAATAAGCATATTAAAAGATCCTCAAAAGTATTAATCATTAGGAATATGCAAATTAAATACATTAAAATTATTTCCTGCTCACTAGGATACCTTTTGGAAACCTGATCCATCTGGTGGGAATATAAAATGGTGCAGCTGTTTTGATAAACTGGTATTTTCTCTAAAACTTAAAATAAGAGTTGCCATATGACTCAGATATTTCACTTCTAACTATACACTCAAGAAAACTGGAAACATATGCTCATAAAATATTTGCATATGACTGTTCATAGCAGCATTATTAATAATAACTAAAAGTGAAAATACCTTAAATATCCATCAAATGATTAGTAGATAAGCAAAATTTTGCATATGCATACAAAAGAATATTATTTGGCCATAAAAAGGATAAAGTGCTAATGCATGCTATGATAGGTGTGAACCTTGAAATATTATGCTAAGTGAAAGCAGTCAGACAGAAAAGGCCGTTTATTATATAGTATCATTTATGTAAAATATTCAGAATAGGTAAATCTGAGGTAGCAGTAGAGACTTTGAGGAAGGAAGAATAGGGATTGGACTGATGACTAAAGGATACACAGTTTCTTTAGGGAGTGATACAAATATTCTAGAAATAGCACAGACAATCTCATGAATATACCAATAAATATGGAACTATATACTATATACTTTAAAAATTAACACATTATGTTATGTGAATTATATTACAATGAAGCTACTATTTTAAAAAAATGATCTCTTATTTTTCATCAAGGGAGAATTTTGTGGCAAACCTCCATTAGATCTTTCTATAAGAATTAATTCATAATAGTCTCCTTTGTATAACATTCCTTTAATACCCCACTGTGATACTCTCACCTCTGTAGGATCACAATTCAGATTCTTATTGCACTTATCAAAGTGTAAATCTGGTAGTTATTCATAAGTCCTTTGGCCCTCCTAGGAGTCAGGGATTGTATCTCATATTGACCTCTATCCCAAGATACTGGGTGTGCACATTAAAGAAGTAAATGGAGCCAAGAACAGCAGGAGAGGTGCAACTGAAACAAGAGCATGACTTCTTAACAGGACAGATAGATAGTAAGAGACACCTAATATTCATCATTTATGCAGACATACGATGAAGCGTGACTAACTTCACCAAGATTAACTACAGATATGCCGGTAAGACAATTGATTTTTCAGTTGAACAATAAGAGACAAAATCAACATTGAAAAGGCATCAATGGAACTCATTTGTGGAGAAGATGGGAATGCCAAGGATAGGGAGTGTTTTAGGCATTTGCATCTGAAGGAGTCAGAGCCACTTGGGAACAGTAATGCCCCATCGGGACAGTGGGCTCTGCTGCTAGAGGAGCTTGATACCTTCTGCTCAGTGTGACTTGCTGAGTTGTCAGGGTTTGAGTAGCTGATGTTTTAGGGCCTTCCTTCATTTTCCACCCAGCTTCTCCACTCTTATAACAAAGTGTGCGGCAAATCATAAAAGAAATAAATGGTTCACTTATGCAATTAGATACTTTTCCTCAAATGTTTTCTGATCCAAATATCTTTGGTGAATCGGTCTGACCCTTCCCTTACTCATTAGAAGGGGAACACAGATATGTCAACAAATATTTTCAGAATTTCTGAAAGCAAAAGAACTGATGAAATCAATTCCATAGCAGCAAAAAGAAGGAAATAGAATTTTCAGGAACTTATCCCATTAGTTAACTGTGGTAGCTGTGTATACAATATCATCATTAAACTTTACACTGGCGCAGGTTGCAGACCACATGACCACAGTCATAGCTGGGAAAACCCTCACAAAACACCTACATCATCAGATGTTTATTTCAAGTTCAAATAGCATAGCCTTCAATAATTAAAGTTTATAGGATAGTAACTTTTCAGGAGAGAATTCTGTTGACTTTAAAACTTGCATCTCAAACTCCTGTCACTTGTGCTAAATTCTTTACTTTCTAGTAACTTCGATAAAGATTTGGAGATTCCTTCATCCCCAACCTCACAGGCTCTCGCTCCCACTCAGTCTTGGCTTTCCACACTCCACAGCTCATTCAATCCTCTTAATATATGCAAAGATTGGCACTCTCTTGAGCCCTGTAACATTGTCCATGATTTCCTCTAAGAGAAAAGGATGGGGGCTTCAGATGAGGATGGTGGAAGAAAGCTGAGTCTTCACAGCATCTTATAGCAGCCTGGCTTCTGGGTGAAAAGCCTAAGATGCCATGAGATACTTTTCTCAATGAATGCTAGTTAATTACCAGCCTGCCCCCCCGCCTTTATCATGTTCAAAGATGACTATATCCCATCATGCATTGGAATACTTCACCAAAGTCTCTCTTTTACTATTTCTGGGGGAACCTGGAACCCTTTAACCTGGATGCAAGCCATAAGGTTGTACATTATCTGTAGATGATATCAAATAATAGACTAAAATTAATCAACTTTTTACTATTGCCTTGAGCCAGCAATTCTTCAGTAAAAAAAGACTTTTTCTACTGGGATAGGCCTTGCCCACTGTCCTCTCCAACCTCCCTCATACTAGTACTGAAGGTTGCACAGAACTTCTTCAGAAAGAGGAGATGCTTTATCAAAAGAGGGACCATGTCTAATTTCTTCCAAGTTATATGCTTCTCAGAATCTTGCCCAGTAGCTGACATTTAGTAGGTAATGAAAAAACATTTATTAAATGTTTACCATAGATATAAACAAAATTAGTCCTGGTGCAGTGGCACATGCCTATAATCGCAGGGATTCAGAATGCTAAGGCCAAAAAGATCACAAGTTCAAAAACAACCTAAGTAAATCAGCAGGACATTTTCTCAAAATACAAAATAGCACTCCTGGTTTCAATCTCCAGTGAAAGAAAGGGAAGGAGGGAGAGAGGGAGGGAGGAAAGGAGGGAGGAAGGGAGGGAGGAAGAGAGAGAGAGAGAGAGAGAGAGAGAGAGAGAGAGAGAGAGAGAGAGAGAGAGAGAGAGAGAGAAAGAGAGAAAGAGAAATGGAGAAAACTGGAATTCCTGATGCAAAAAAAATATATATATATATATGGAGGGACTACAGTATGAGATGCTTATGAACAATGAGGAATATGACCTGAACTTTCCAACATAGGAACATGTAAAAGGGCAGTAAAAGGTGATGAGAAAGAACAGCTCACATTGAGAGCAGATGTACCTATTCAATTACTCAAAGAAAGCTACAAAACTTCCATGCTACACATTTCTCTAGGTCCCAGACATGTAACATTTATATAATATCATTCATGAGTAATTCACAATCTAGAGGGAGAAGCAAGAAGCATTAGCTAAAAAAAATACAAAGAGTCTCTTCCTGAGAGTCCTCTATGCACAGGGGCATTTTGATATTTGAAAGAAGGTAAATAAGGCTGTGATGGGAGTGATACTAATGGCGTTTTATGAATTGAGAAACTGAAAAACTAGAAAGACTCAGGCTCACACAATTGCAGGGGGACAACTGGGTACTCAGGTCAGACTTGTCTGTGTCCACTGGCAGATGGGAGGAGAAACAAGACCTTTGACTGCAGAAGAGAGGTGTGGGTGATTGGAGGGAAAGGCAGGCAAAGAAGATGGGCATCTGGCAAGGAGCCTCTATAGCCTCCTGTTAGTCAAGTCCTGGAGAGAGAGAGAGAGAGAGAGAGAGAGAGAGAGAGAGAGAGAGAGAGAGAGAGAGAGAGAGAGAGAGGAAACTATTTGTTTAAAAAAACGGCATTGGGTAAAATCAAGACCAAACATTTTAAGACCACAGATTGAAGCAGATTTTTGGCATTGTGCCTTTACTTGGTTTCTCTAAACCCTGGTTTCCTGGCATAAGTTGTAAAAATAGAAATCTGAATGGTATTTGGCTTATTTATAGATTGCTTGATATACCAAATTTTATGACTTATTAATATTATAGAATGCAGTCCCAGAAATTGACTCATCTATCAAACAAACTGCCTTTCTCAAAAAAGCAAAAATCATACCTAAAAACAATTAATTTATCCTTTTCTCCAGTTCTGAATATAAACACACACACATTCACATGCAAGTATACACATATACATGTATATATAGATACATATACATATGTCAAATTCTATAAAGAAAAAAGGAATTATCTTTGGGGGCATCTAGTTTTACTTAGTGATGTCTTTCTTATAAAATAGAATGAGAAATATATGAGTAAGTTTTCAAAATGAAATATATATACATACATGTTACATAGTCAAAGATGCTAAAAATTTTATATATATATATATATATATATATATGTTTTAAGTGGCTTTCATAGTATTTATATCCAACGCAAAGTTTGTATAAATGATCAGAGAAACTTAAACACTTGTCCATCTTTTCAAGAGAGGAGTATATGGAATACATTAGTGAATTGCTTTCAAATATTCACAATTCTGTTGTATTTGAGCCATGGTGAGGAGGATTGGGGAATATTTGCATTCTATCCCAAGGTGACTCCATTGTTTTCACTGGTGTTTGATGTTTGGATCTCAGGGGTGTTGCAGGAAGAGCAGGCAGTTTAAAACGGCTCAACAGAAGCAAGCCTGTTTTACATTAAGGAGCTAAGTCAGGTTTGCACTTGAGTTGCTGTCTGTCTTACCCTGGAGCCCTGGGGATGGGAAACATTTCAGGGTACTCTTATGTTTTCTGTGCTCCTAGGGTCACAGACAACTTTTAAATCAGAGATGCAGGGCTCCAGCTGTCTCAAAGTAAATTTAATTAATCTTACACATTACTAGATAAATTAGATCACAATTTTAATGGGTTACTCTTGGGTTATTATATCGTTTAGTAAATTTGAACCCAATAATTTAAAAAACTTATTCAAATCCCTCTCATTCTACTTCAAATGAAACTCAGACACCACTAAGGAAAGCTAGATGTCCCTAAAGATAATTCCTTCTTTCTTTATTGAATTTGATGTTTTCTTCTGCCCTCTAAGCCTAGTTTTAAATGGATTTCATGCTCCTCAGTTTAAATAATATCCATGAATACATGTCCATTAATGGTAAAGAAAATAGAAGTAAACACTATTTATACTACTTTATAACTTACATTCATTATGATAGAGAAGATCCAAAAAAATCATAGACACATTTTTTTCTCTCCTGAAGAATGAGAAACTGAAACTTGAATAATCTGTTACTTTCCTGGGTTATGAAGGAATAGTCTGCATTTCCCAAGCATAACCAGTCTTTGGGATCCAAATGAATCCATTATTGAGCTATAGTAATAAAATAATATCCTACATAGACTATGTATCACACTCATACAGTAATTCTTTCACATGTCTTACTCACGACTTTAGTTATTACCATCATTTTAATCAAAATTCAATCTAAATTGGTTTGAATAAGCACACACAGTATCACTCAATAAATTACAATTGTAAAAGAAGAAAAAGGAAGATGAAAATCATTAATTTGATGAGCCAGCATTCAGGAAGTGAGAAGTATCACTCATGCAGAGGTGTATGCTGTCTTTGTCCCTCTGTGCATTCAGACTTCCGTCCTCTAAGACTGTCTTTTCATAGCAGCATGATTCCTGATCATGAAGATCCTCCGGCACCATGCATCTTTGCTTTTATCACACTAAAGGAAAGGACTTTATGTCCAAATTTTCCTCTTGGAAAAATTACTAGGTAGGTTCTTGATTGACCCACCATGAGTAATGTGCCCTTTCTAAGACCAATCACTGAAGCTATCCTAAAAATTGAAGGATAAGCTTTTCAAAAGAAGAGAAGTAAAAGAATACAAGATCACTGTGGTATAAAAGTTCTGTGCTGGGAGTTATCTTAGTTTGTTTTTTATTTTCTAGTCCAGGAAATTAATATCTACGAATAAATGTTTGGGGCCCATTTGCCTTCTCTTGGAAATTTAATCTAGTAAATGTATTAGTTCCTTTTCCTTCTTTAAATATGGGGACAGATAGTTTTCAAGTAAGGAATATTGCTCAAATCTTACAACTTCCTCTTTCCTTAGATACCTTTGTTTTTTAGATCAGTTTAATTTTCTGCAAAAATGAATGGAAGATGCAGTTTTCCCACATTCTACTTTTGTAGGTATATGAAAAGGAATGAGCATATGAGACTTGAGGGAGAATATTTCACTTTTTTCTTTAACTCTCTCATTTAACATCTCTTGGGCAGATGCCACTCTTGAAGTAGAAAGAAAAAAAATTAATGTAAATCCTTCAGTATCCAATTTTCTAATTTTTCAGCTAGTAAAAGGTAAAAGAAAGGTTTCCTTCATTGAGTCTCTCTCCCCCTTACCTGCCTTGCTCCCTGCAGCCCCCTCCATTGCTCCACTAGGGTTTCTCCTCTTTTTTTTCTGGAGTCCTTTCTTGTCAGACCATTTCCATCCTTCCCATTCTTTTCCTCACTACTAATTCCTTGTCATCTTTTATGGATCAGCCTTAGAACAGAGTCCATTTCCCTGCCACGTTTACTTTCTTAGAATTTGCTTTTGTTCTCCAGGGCCACAACTCCAGGGATCAACAGTCATGTGGAATCCTCTGAGTAGATCCTCTGGGAGGTAGGCTGTCCTCTCTCTTGTTCCTCAAGAGCTCCAGTTCACTCTGCAGTCTGGCAGCCAGGCGCTGCACTTTAAAATAAAGTGTCAGCAGACTGTAATAAATACATACACAAAAAAGAGAGGAAATCCAGAGATCTGGCTTAATTCTAAAGGTGTGTTTTTATATAGCTGGTGACAAATTATTCCATAGTTCATAAAAAAGCATTAGTAATAAGACTTCCTTAATGACTATGCTTAGTAAAGTCAAAAATTAGCAACCAGATTTGAGTTATTGAGTTAAAGTAAATAAACATATATTTCTCTGTAAAACACACTGATCTGCTGTAGTAGCACCTGTTCACATGCATTACAAGTGCTTCTTTATACTGATGGCCTCCAGACCCTGGGGTAATAGGGGTGATGTCTTATTTATCTGGACACCAGGACCTACTGCAGCAAATGCTTAATGAATAAATTTTGTCAAATGGATGGAGAGAAGAGTGGTAATAAAATGGCAAGTCAAGTGGTGAAAATATTGAATTTTAGTCTTTTATTCTGGGCATAACTTACAGAAGCAAAAAAGGATCTTCTTCCTGCAAAATATGGCCCCTCAAGAAATCAATATTTGTCCCTAACAAGGAGTTTTAATCTATCTTATCTGCTTGTTATTACCTGTTCATATAAGTGTAAAATAAAGAAGATGATTTGTTGTTTACAACCAAATTGATTGTACATGTGATCATGAAAGGATATCATGCCTGGGAATGCAAAAATAACTTTTAAAATACAGCAATAATAATACCAACGTTCATATATTTATCAGATATACTAAATATTTCACATGTATTGCTTCATTTGATCCTCAGAAAACAGTGAATTAGGTGTGGCATCCATTTCCCAAATGAAAGAACCAGAGAATTTCTTAAGTGGTAGAAAGAAAGTTTAGAAAACTCTCTGATCTTCAAACCTGAAGGTTTGGTTGGTTTTGGTACCCTTGCTGCTCTCCAACTCCATTTTAGTCTGCTTTTTTATCACTATGATCTAAATCCTTGACAAGAACATTTTAGAGGAGAAAAAAGCTTATTTGTCTCATGCTTTCAGAAGTTCAGTCCATGGTTGCCCACCTTCAAGCAGAAACATCATGACAGCTGGGTGTAGTAGAGGACAGTTGCTCTGCTTGTGGAAGCCAGAAAGGGAGAGAGGAGAGACAGAAAGAGAGAGGGGGTGGGGGTGGGGGAGGGATCAGACCAACTTCCTCCAGCCCAACCGTATCTGTCACCAGTTATCACCCAGAGGTTTATTCAAATTATTAATCCATCATTTCCTGATGAGGTTAGAGCCTGATTCAATTATTTTACCTCTGAAAATTTCTGCATTACCAACAAATGAGCTTTTCTGAGAAACATTTCCTATCCAAACCACAATACTCCCATAGCAGGCACATGCCAATGCAGAGATGAAATTAAAACAGAGCTGGCTTCTGCCTCCTATCCTCCACTCCCTCATGTGTGCACAGTCTCTTCCGCTGCATGGGAAGAAAGATTGTAACACTGATGTTGTTTAGATTTGTCAGAGAATGATGATACTGAAAAGGCAGACTGAATTTTAGTGAATTTTATTATTGTTTTAAATGCTCCACAGATAATGATCATTTCCCACTTCCTGTACTTTGGGAGCATCTCACTGATCACTTTGGGAAGTCAAGAGCCAAGGCAAATAATTTCAATTCTCTAATGATTATTTTGTTGTTGTTTAAGAACTGATTGGTTACATCCTATTGTAATATAGGTCATGAAAAGCTCTGTTTCATACACTCTATCAGGAACTTAAGGTCTTGAATCCTGTAGTGGCTCTGCACCCATTAGCTCCTTTTTCTCTTGGCAGTCTGTGGATGATGGAAGAAAGAGCATGAGGTTCGTGTGGAAGATTTCAAGGTTTGGGGTTATGATTGGAATCCATCATTTATGCTCAGGAACATGTGCACCCATCACTGCTAAGGAGATTGTGCAATATGGATTCTATCTATTCACAGGGTTGGGGGAAACATTGGGCTCTAGTGAAGACATTTCAGTGGCTCTATTTCATCCTTTTCCTAGACTGTATTCATTTTTTCCTAGGTTTATAAATAAATAGTTTACTGGCAATGGTGAATGACTATTAATCATGCATATGACATAAAAATGTGGATGCCAATATTGAAATAAAAGTACTTTTTCCTAGCAATCAAACTCTTCCAATGTTAACTCACTTGAATTTTCATAATCATAAAAAACTAATCTTTTTTTTAGCATTTTATGGTTTACAAATAATTTTCACACCAATTTTCATATTCTACCTTAGCCATTACTCTATGGCTGTTCAAGATCCATTTTTCCCTCCCTTTTCAAACATGATATATTGACATTTGGGAAGGTTAATCATATATATGTATATATCATATATATATATGATATGTGTTATACACATATAATACAGGTATAATACATATCATATATGTATATATTTTGGAAGGTTAATTATATATTATAATTATATATATATTATAATATATATATATTCCTCATATAGTAACTAATAAGTACTCTCAAAACATATTGTCTTAGGGAGAAGTATGTTTGACACTCATAGCTATCCAACAAATTGCTTTCACCAAATTTCTTTGTTAAAATTATTTTATTTCATTCAGATTTGCTGCAAGTGGTAGTTATCTGACACAGTTTAGGCCAATGATACATAAATAGGAATCCCTTCTAAAAAGGACAAAGGTAGAGCTGATTTTGTCTTCTCTTTTCTTTCATTCTTTTGATGAAAGACTGCCCAGACCTGTGGGCCTGTTTCCTTGAAGTGATTGTACATAAATACATACATAAACATATACATACACATACATACATATGTTCATACGTACATGCATACTTGCATACTTACATACATACATATGTATAGTTCACACATGTGTGTTTCTGTGTGCATGCATTATAGATAGATATTGATACAGACCTTTAAAACAAAATAAATTTATTCTCTTACAGTTCTGGAGGCTGAAAATTCAAAATCAAGGTATTTCCCTGGCTGTGCTCTCTCTGGAAGCTCTAGAGGAGAATGCTCCCTTGAATCTTCTAATGTCAGGTTGTCTCCAGGCATTCCTTTGCTTTTCTGCAAAAATGTAATCCTTGCCATCTTCATCACATAGCCTCTCTTCTTTTTGTGTTTTTGTTCTATTTTTTTTTAGCCATACTTTAATGGTTTTATTTTTATTTTTAGTGGCACATTGTATTTACACATCATAATGAGACTCAGAGTGATAAAAACACATGCATGCACATTTCTATCTCTTACAAAGACATTTGCCATTGGATTTATGACCCACCTATGTAACTTGGGGTGATCTTATCCAAACCCTAAACTTAATTATATCTACAAAGTTATATTTACAAATAAAGTCATATTTAAAGATTCTGTGTGTTTGGATGTGTACCTTTTTGAGGGCTACCATTCAACCCACTACACCATGTCTATAGTATTAGCTTACTGATATTGCTATAAAAAACCACAAATTTAGGGGCTGGAGACAACAAATCTTTACTACCTTAGAGCTCTGCTGGTCAGAAGTCTGAAGTCAGTTGTTGTCCCTTCTGGATGATTCAAGGAGAACCACTCCTTGGCCTTTCTTCTCCTAGAGGCCGCTGGCACTCCTTGGTCCTTTCCTTGCCCCATTCCAACCTTCTGTTTGCATCACCACGTCTCCTGGTATCCTGCTATTCACTGCCTCCCTCTTATAAGTGCCCCTGTGATTTTAGTGAGATCACCTATACATCCAGAGAGATCTTATCATCTCAGTATCTGTAACTCAATCACATTTACAAAGTCACTATTTTCCCCATAAAGAAACATATATGCAGGTTTGGGGGATTCGAATATGGACATATTCAGAGGGTTCTAATCCTTCACATAAAAAAGAATTCAATGAATACCTCAAGGTCTAGTCAATTAGGGTAAGTACTAGACTAGGCCCAGTAAGGACATATTAGGATATGAAGTCATTGCCCCATGCACTGTTAGCCAGGGCTGATGTGGATGGACAGAAGTCTCCTCCATCCTTCACAAAAGAGCCAGACCTGGGACTTTTAAGGCTCTTGTTATTGGCCTCTGATATCTGATTCCTCCTGCTCTCAAAGCAATGGCTTTTAATTTGCTGCTCTCTCCCTTGTGGGAAGCTTCAAGCACTCTACAAGCATTTGGCTTATTAATCTTCATAAGATCTCTGAACACCCCTGTGAAGTTATCAAAGGGCAAAGGAAAGGGCAGCAATAATTATCCTCATTTCACAGACAGGGGAGATTATGACAGCAAAGTGGTTCAATTAAGGTCTCTAATGAGTTGTAAAGAAAGACAGGAAAAGAACCCAGATCTCTGTCAGATCCATCCATTCCTTATATCCTCAACCACTATTTCTCTTTTATAAATGACTAAGACTTTCTTAAAATTATTGCTTGGGCTTTTTGGCAAGTGAGATGGCAACCACTGACATGCAGGCTATGTTCATTTATGCATGTTTGTTTATATCCAGTGTCATTGCTTTTAATGGGCAGCTTTCAAACTGTACATTCCCAAGCAAGGCCAGAATGAGCCACACCTCCAGGAAGCTGGAACTGAAGGGTATAACAGCACCTGTTGAGCTCAATTTCTTCATGTGGTAATTATTTACTAATGCTTTATTTTTTCAGTGGGTCGAATAGGTCTCCCTGTAATCTGAAATTTGCAGTGGGCCAAGGGTACAGGAGGTCTATTGTGTTATCCCAGCTCCTATGTACTCTCTGGGAAATATGCATATGTGCCTTAAGTATTATTGACTAAAGGTTAGACAGTCTTTAAAAACCCTATGCTAAGGGACATTTTTTGGAAAGAATTCTTTCTGTTAGGGCAGAAACAATTTTTCCCACCTATGTTCCTAAATCAGACACTGAACAATGTTGATTAAAGCTTCTATATCACCCTTTTCCTTCCTTTCCAATCCCTCCTTGTGAAATGACAGCACTTTTCAGAATTTTTATTAGAAAATGTTACCAAATTGAAGGAAATGTCCTATAGTAATCTAATGTGATATAGTCGAGAGCCCAGGCCATGGAGATGTCTTGGCTTTTTTGAATTCCTTCCTGACTTCTCAGTGCCTACAGGTGAGCTTTTCACACGTGACCGTGACCTCCCTACTTCCTCCAAACTTGAGTCTCAAGCAATGTTAAAGTAAATGGGACTTTTTAAGTATACCATGCATGTTCTCATTTTATTTTGTTTAAGATAAGTTTCCCCCACTTACATAGTCTCCTTTTATACTCAATTATCCTCTTCACTACTAGCCATTCTTAAGGTTCTTGTTTGCATATCATTTCTTTATATCAGACTTTTCTCTCTCCTTAAGGAAGGAATTAGGTTACCCTGTAATACATTCTATAGCACTCAATAAGTGTTTAAAAAAATATCTGTTAAATAGCTACTAAGTTCAATTTTCCAATATTTTGAATAGTTGAGATACATTTTAAAAGAGAATTATCAAGTAAGAAATAAAAAGCAAAAACAATCCTTACTCAAATGCTACATATCTATAATCTTTTGTCCTAGGATTCAGGATAACATTTCTAGAAAATATTTTGAAGAAAATGAAATTCAGAAAACAAAATTTGGCAAGAAGATTTCATGGCAACAATATTTATAAACAAAATATTTAAAGCAATCAATGTTCAGGTATAGTAGTAAGCATTCTTGTTGGTAAATTTAATTTGTCCATTAAATTCTTCCTATGAGCATTTTATAATAAGCATATGCTTGTGATATAATGTTATAGAATATAGGTTAAAAAATTGCATTACACCTAATGAAATTTTACATATGAAAAAGTACAAACTTGGAATAAAAAAATAAGGACGGAGGAAGACAAAAAGTATCTTGTGTAGTCATCCTATAAATAATTAATATTAATGTTCTATAATCTTTATTGTATTCTAAAATTATGACAAGCAGAATTATAATTAACTTTATTAAAATGTTGTGTCTATAAAGAAAACTCCTATATTCCTGTTAGAAATATGTAAAAAAAAATAAATATTCACAATAAAACAGTAATACCAGATTGTATTTGAAAAGGCATAAATTAATTAACAGTTAATAAAAATTAATGATTTTATCTTTTTTTCCTGGCAGAACTTGTCTATTTTTTGTGCAGTTCAACTGGCAGTAGATACTTAAGGAAAATCTCTTGCTTTTAGTGGACATCTGTTGTTGTTTTTTCCTGTCCAGTATTGCCTCCATGTTCTTCAGAGATTCATCCTGACTAGTCTGTGTTGACCACCTGTGACATGTGTACAGGCTCTGGGGTGTGAGTGGGGGAGGGTACAGGATTCAGATTAACCCATTCTTTTACTAGTCAACAGGAATTGACCCAGAGTTAGGATTAAAGTCACACCAGGTTAATGTCAACAATTCTTAAAGTTTTCCTGAAACTTTCAATAAAGGGATGCACATTTTCCTAAGGATCACCACAAATAAGAACTGTGATGTTTTTTGTTCCATTTATATCTGAAATAACTTGAAAACAATACATTCTCTGATTTTGTTTAAGCTATTTTGAGTTAATTTTTTAAAGGAAAACTCCTTTTTTTAGGACAAAATTACAACAATTTAGTTAAAATATCTTAATTGGCCTTACTTTCATTTAGAATTGAACAAAACTTCATTACATAAAATAGGGTAAATATTCCAATGAGCTGAGCAAGAAGTTGATCTTATAAAAAAGAAAATCTGAAGAAAGCAGAAATGAGAAAGTAAAAGTGGATTGATAATTTCAAAGTTAGTTTCCTTGTATAGTGGGGACATAAGGTTTAACATCAGATTATTTATGATTACTTGTTATAATGATTAAAAGATGCAAGAGCTACAGGCAGAAGAAACTTTAATGTCATGCCAATTGAAACTAGCCTGTTTAGAAAATTTGGCTCTCGTTTCTCTTGGTTTCTTGAAAGGTCAGATCAAGAGCTTAGTTTGAGCTTGTTGAAGTGGAAATTTGGCATTAGTGACTCTATTTGGATTTTAAGATAGTCTATTGGCGACTAGTTGGGAAAGTTGTCAAAATCAAAATGGAGCTGCTTGTGGCAACTCTGACAAAAAGTAAATAAAGCTGGAGGGTCATAAAATAAGGATTCTTACACACGATTGCTTGATAATAACTATCATTAAGAATGCCAGAAGCAAAGGATTGTACACTGGTCATGAGACTTTATGCAAAAAGTACTTCTACAAGGAAGTCTGCCAACATCTGTCTGTTCAGTCTCAGATTGCCTTCACCCTTGTTATTAACCACTGTAGGTAAAGACTGTTGTTTTCAAATATCTTGTATAAGTGTCCTTCTTTCTGTCTTTGAAAATCTCTCTTTGCCTCAATCTCTTTGAACATGCCCCTAGTTTATTGTTATGTCTAGTTCCATTGTGATGCCCTGTCATTCCTGTTGCAAAATTCCTCCCAAATAAAACTTGATTTTGCTTTGATCTTAACCTTTATGTGTTTCCCTTGGTTAATGTAGTGCAAGAGCTTAGTTCAAGGCAATGGCCATTTCTAATTTTTATTTAACACCTCTCCACTCTATTGCTGTCTCAATACTTCTGTTCTCACACCAGATGTGCAGGTGTTGCACTAAACAATTCTCCACTTCTCCTGCTGAGTGTCCAATAGTTGAACTCAATTTTAACACTTTTAGCTGGGAGTTAGCACATCACTCACAGGTTAAGGGTTCTATCCCACAAGACAACCTCCTGATGCATTTCAGTTACCAATTTCAAGTAGTAGTTGGGTTTCCATGTTACCCACTGCTTGTTTTTGACCTTCCTACAAATCATAGAGACCATCACAACCCCCTTTTCAAATGTGACAATTTGCTGAGATGACTCATAGAACTGAAAAGAAAGCAACACACAAGTAATGACTTATTACAAGGGTATTTAGGGATGTAAATTAACAAAGGGATGAAGAGATATAGAAGGGAATCCAAAAGGGTCTTGAGCAAGAAAAAGTTGGTCCTCATGGAGTTTTGGGGTACATCAATTGCTTGATATGTGGATACATTCTCACTCGTCAACCCAGAAACTCCCTGAATCTCTTTATTTTAGGCTTTATGGAAAATTTGAACCCTCTAATCTCTGAGTTAGGTCTGCTAGCCAGCAGCCCCTTATGCTACTATCCAGAGGTATTCCAAAAGCCAACTCATTTGTATAAACTCAGTATGGGTAAAGGGGCTTCCTATGAATAATGGAAGATGCTCCTATTACCTTCATTTCCCTGGAGTTATTTCAGAACCTGGGAAGAAAACCAAATATTAAAACAAATAGTGATCTTGTTGCTCTTATCTCTTAGAAGTTGCAAGAGTTTAGGGGCTGTGTGCCAAGAACCATGGACAAAACACAAATATATAGTTCTTATTATATCACAATATCATGTTTCCATAGGTATATTTTTTGTTTTATGACTTCTATTTTATTCCATAACAGTTTTCTAAATACTCTCTTTAAAGGATATCAGCTTATGATTAGTCACATAATTATATGCAAGTATGTTGTTGAATTTGTTCTGAAGTATTTATTCAGTAATTTTTAAATAGACTCCTTCTTCAGCATAGCTTAGAGCCCTTTAGTGTTTCACTGCTATTTTCTGTTATCCTCTTGAAATGATTTAGCTAGTAAATTCTTGCTTTGAATGAAAACTAAATACACAAATTATTTACTTGATGAAATAAATATTTTCAGTGTGTGTGTGTGTGTGTGTGTGTGTGTGTGTGTGTGTGTAGTATTAGGGATTAATCCACCCAAGGGCATTCCACCTTTGAGCTATACTCTCAGCCCTATTTTATTTTTTATTTTGAAATAGGGTCTCACACCAAATTGCTGAGGGCCTCACTACTTTGCTGAGTTGGCCTTAAACCTACGCTCCTCCTGTCTCTACTTCCAAGTGCTGGGATTATAGGTGTGTGCTATTATACCCAGCTTCCATATTTACTTACAGAATTAAATGGGAACTATTAGAGTTGAAGATCTGAAAACTTTTTTTTTTTTTTTGCAGAAGTTTAAGTGTCTGACTCTGTGCTTATAGATAATGAAATGAGAATAAATACCCATTCTCTGATCTAGTAAGAAATTGTTAATTTAATCTATGTCTTCTAATTATATTCTTCCCCAAGATTGTTCATTTAGTTCCTCAAGTAACAAATGACTTTGCAGTAAAATGCCAAATGTCAGATATTTTTCCTGCAGAAATTTAACCAAAAAACCCCAAACAACAAAAACTTTTCCCCTAGGACACTAGTTGGAAGTAACTTTGGACACCGCACCTGGGGTGAATGAGGGTAATCGAGTTTATAATAATTAATTCACAGCAGCTATTCTCTAGTGATCAAAGATGGAATCATATGCAAGTGTGGTTTTAATTTCCTCTTTTAAATGAAGAACAAGCAGAACTATAAATCACGTATCCAATTCTGCCATAAATCTCATTTGTTCCATTGCCTGCCGACAGTCTGAGAGGAATATTTTATTCCTTGCATTCCTTGTCCATATCAGGTTCATTGTATTTTGTTCTTTCTAGTAATAAGTAAGCACAGGACATGCAAACTCTGAAGTCGTGAGCAGGAATTCCTCTTCTGACTCCAAGATTGACAGCAACAGGCAATCAAGCATGCCAGCAGCCTTGGTTTGTCTCCACGCATCACAGTGTACATTCCACAGGAGACAAGACAAATACAGAACTGTGAGCGAGGGCCATCTCACTGTGATTTGAGGGTTGCAATGGAAAAAGTAGTCCCCGATAAACTCTAGTCATAGGAAATTGATTTTCTCTTTGGACACCAAAAACTATACAGACAAGTTCCAAAGCTTTGGAATGCCTCAAAGTCATCTAGAATTCCCCGGGGTGGGGGTGGGGGGCAGCTCATTTCCAAAATACATGGAAATATCCTAACTTTTCATTTTCTGTCCTCAGGAAACCTAATAGACATATTAGGTCTCCGATGCTTCAGATATCAAGACAGAGTAAGGATCATTAGCCAAATTTGTGAGATTTTTTTTTTTCTTCTCTTAATCCTGTTCTTTGAAGTTTTGCGAACTTATGTACATTTTTTCCTTGTTTACACTTTCAAATATTTGATATATTTTAGAGGAGACACAGATTTTGCTTTGAAAATGGACTCACTTGATGTAATAACCTAACAGAAGATAACAGGTTTTTTTTCTTTTGAAAATAATGGATTTTGTTCCAGTTACATAATGGTATGCTGGTTTAGAAGTATAATGTTACAAGAAGAATGAAAAACTTAAGTAAGGTGTCATTAATATTTTATGCTTATATCATTTTAACAGAAGGAAGTATTAGAAATTTGATGATAATATGGTGAAAATTTGTATTAGTTGATCATAAACCTGAAAGTAAAATTAATAGCTCATCTTGAATTTGTAAAGATTTGTATTTTTGTGTAATATTCCCCCAAATCACAGCTTAATACTTTGTAGGCAGGAAAACAGCATTCAAAAGAGGAATCACAGATTACTATTGATTATAATTCTAATCTAAGTCTCTTTACTGTGTTTTATTTTGTATATCATCAGATTTATTGGATTATTTAGTTTTCCTCAGGGAAATGATCATCTCTTCGCACTTTCCATCAAGAAAAATGTTGTGTATCATGGACATTTGCTAAGCTAATATAGTTTATCTGAAGAATCACCAAACCAAGAATAGAACTGCCTTAGTCTAATATTCAAATTTATCTCCTTATTGAGAATAAATACTTCAATAAGTTTCAATTTTCTACAATATAAAATGAGAGATTTTAAACAATAGAAATCTAAATTTCTTGCAAATGCCATAATTTGTTCTTTATTGCTAAATAGAATTCCATTGTGTTTATTTTACATAATTTTGTGATGGAGGACCTGGAGAACATTATGTTAAGTGAGATTAGCCAGTCACAGAAAGTGAAGGGTCATATGTTTTCCCTAATAATGTGCAAGCTAAGGAGTAACTGGGATACCAGAGAGACTCCAGATAATGGAGGAAAAACTTCACTGGAGCCAGGGAGGTGGTTTAGGGGAAGAGGAGGGGGAAGACTGAGGTTTATGGAAGTACTACCATCGACCATGTGTACATATGTGAACATATGTGTACCAACATCAGTCTTAGTACTCTGTATTGTGAAAGGAAAAAATGGGGCCCATCAAGTGCTGTGTGCATGTATGTCTCTGTCAACATGATTTACATGATGATGTGACACTATAATGCACTAATAAAAGAGTAAAAAAAAGAAATCTAAATTTCTTAATTATAATAAACTATAAGAATTTTTGTTTCCTTCTCATTCTATGAGAAGTAGGCTTGCAAAATTTGAGATAAGTAAATGCAAGTATAAAGTTCATCATAAAATTTAAAAATGATAATGCTATGTAACACAAAATGCATGTCAGACAAAATCCTCCCATGCTTGCGTGTGAACACACACACCCACACCCACACACATCCACACACACACCCACATACACAACACATAAATAACTCAATGCAACTCTCAAAATTTCTTTTCTTGTTAGGTATTATACTTATCTATTTTATAGATGAGGAAATTTGACTCACACTGAATCAAACAGAATAACTTGGCCACAGCCCCTTGACCAATTAGTTTTAGCCTAAAGCTTAAAAACAGAGGCAGTTTGGCTACGTAGTTTATACTCTTAAACTATCAGCTTTAAAATTAGTTTTTCTCATTGAAATGTGAAAGTCCAGGATTTTTATGAATATAGCGAGTTCTTGCATCTTTCAGAGATATTGAGACGCCTACCTTTGGCCTTAAGCATAACTTCTATAATGTCACCTTGTCTTCAACACATTATATCTGAAAACTTTCTCATCATAGCTTCACAAATAAAAAGTTACTTCTAATGAAAGAGCCACATATTGGTGGATAGCTATTTGTGTGTTTTGGTTTGTTGTTGCTAATTCATTTTAGTCATGGGAAATGGTCTCTGTGATATTTGTTGCTCTGTAATTTCTTGAACAATATGTGCTTTCTTTCCACATGACTCCTTTGGAAGGCCTTCCTGAGGTTTCCTTTGAGATTGTAATGCTTGTGGGGTTTTCAGTGGTTTTGTGATATTTGAGACCTGAGGCAGAATAAGAAAATCTGTATTAACCACCTATTTCCCTCAAAGAAGAAAATAATGATGCTGATATTAATAATGAGAATGAAAAGAATAAGATTTTTTTTTTCTTAATACATTAATGTAGAGAGAAAGTATTCATTTACATCCTGGAAAACTTAGTCTAGGAACAGTTTAATACATGTGGTGTCTTATGGTTAAATACCAAATGATCCCAGAAAGAGCTTCTGTATTGATGTCCAGAGTTGATATGGTAAAAACATGAGGGTTGTAGCCTCATCAGTGGATAAATCCATTGTAGTGGATTCATTGGCTGGTAACCTAGCAGGTGGAGTGGCTGGAGGAGGGGGGTCACTGGAGTATGGCAGTGTTTGTGCCCTTGAATCCCTTTGCTTGCTTTCTTGCTCCAGCCTACGTGATGTGAGAGTAGAACATTTGCTCTCTCTTTCTCTCTGCCTCCCACCACCATACTCGGAGCTTTGCTGATGTAACCAGGTCTGACAACCTCTGAAATCTCAAAAACTGTGAGCAAATAAACAAATCTTCCTTCCTCTAAGTTGTGTGGTCAGTGTTGGGGTGGGGGGGTCACAGCAGTGACATTGCTGACTAAAACATAGGGGCAAACACTAAGATTAGGAAAGCCAAGTCTGAGGAATAAGACAGTAGCCCAGGTGACAAATAACAGTGAACTAAGTTAATGCAATAGCTATGGGATTGGAAAAAAAATTAGTTGTGCTTGAGGGATGGGGAGGAGGACATTGTCAAAATGGTACTTATATTTCTAGCTTTAGAATTAGGTGGAGCCAGGCGTGGTGGCACATGACTAATCCCAGGACATGGGAGGCTGAGATAGGAGGATCACAGGTTCAAGACCAGCCTCTTAGTGAGGCCGTTCACAATTTACTGAAACCTTGTTTTAAAACAAAATAAAATAAAATAAAATTTGGCTGGGGATATAGCTCAGAGGTAGAATGCCTCTGGGTTCAATCCCCATGCAGACACAGAAACATACACACACACACACACACACACACACACACACACACACATAATTGGGTGGATGATGGGCAAATTACTTAATACTTCTGAGGCTCAGTGTCATTGTATGTGAAATTGAAATGCACACCTTGTAAATCTATCAGACGTTCCAGGGGATGGATGAAAAGCACCAGAATAGAGGCAGGAGCAAGGAAACAATCATTGAAGAGAAAGTTTTATTTTGCAGGAGCCACTGAACGAAAAATTATTCTTTTTGCCTAGATTTGCAAGACCTGTAAGAAGGCATCACGAAGTAGGTGACAAATGACTCAATTTGAACAAAAGCACACTAGCATGAAAGTGCTCCACCAAATCCTGTTCCTTCCTGGAGTCTAAAAAGCCAGAACATTAATGGTCAGAATTAATTTTAATTTACGGAAATTTCTTGGGAAAATAGACAAGTGATTACTAAACATAATTATCATAACAAATTAGAATTTGACTCCCCTAAATTCTCATAACCCCCCCCTTGGCCTAGTAGAAAATTGTGTGCTACAGTTTCCCTTTCCTCTGACTATACCAAAAACGTCACAATCCCCAAATCTTACTCCTAAAGTACAGCCCGAGAGGGAATGAGCACTTTATGAGCTGTGGAGGAGTCACCTATAGATTGTCATACGATGACAACTGCTTTTGTTCCTGAGCCAGTGGTATAGACTCTATGGAACTAGAGGTCAGCACCTCAAATAGCTTCTGAATATGGAACAGAATAACTTGCACAGTGTTCATTCAATCCATGGTTGCCATTTAAGTAAATGACAAAATAAGAAATGAAAGCCATTACAGGAATAGGTTAAATTCATATCTCCAGTGTTCGTCAAACTGGAATTCAGAGAGCAGGGAAAGCCTATCATGAGAGGCATCTTTTACTAGTTTGGCTGATGTCAAAAGTGGGATTGGAGATAGAGAGGTGCCAGCCACAAGGCGTTACTCATGTGTGTTCAGAGAGAAGGGACCAAGATAGGCAGTGTCTCTCTATTCCTTTCTTCCTGAAGACATACTACCACATAACTCCTTGAAAATGATATCCTTTTTAGTATAATGGCATTATTTGTTTGTCAAATGTTATGCTATCCAAGATATTCTGAAGATCAAATGACCTGTGCATGTCTCTCTAGCTTATTGTCTGTGTGTATGCATGGGGTTAATGATTTATAAATCTCATGCAAACTTCTAATGTATCTCACAAGGATGTGATGGAATCACTAAAATATAAAAATATGCCTTTCCATTAATGAACAATATAACAACAATCTTATTCCGTTAACTGCATTAATTTTATTCTGTAATTTTAATTTTAGTACTGAATATTGGTAATCTATACCAATCTCTACATTAATCATTGTATTTCTAGCACTTAATCTGGGATCTGACACATAATAAGGATGCAACTAGCAACTCTAAAAGAAAAATTGAGAATATGAAACTTGATTAGAAATATGTCCTGGGTTATTAGGTATAGCTCTATTTCATAATTTTTATTTGTCATAAATATATGCATTATTTGTGAGTTGCATTAATCAATATGATTTAATTTAGTTTTTAGAGATTTATCTTCTATAAATTTACAGGCTTTTCATATTATGCTTTTAAAGTTTGACTGAATGAATAAAATTACCACAAATATATGAGACTTACAAAACAACCTAATACAGACAGTTAAGTCAATGGAAACTCAACAGTTCATACTCTTCATGCCTTAGGTAAAAACCAAATGTTAGCAAAGTATTCAGACTACCATTTTTGGTTAATTTACTCATTCATTTGCTTAGGAAATATTTGTTCAGAATCCACTAGGTGCCATGCATTAATCCAAAAACAGAGGGTGTAATATTCAACCAATAAAACTAAATAAACCAAAACCTCAGATCTCATGAACTTATACTCCAGTGAGGAATATTGATAATTAGTGAACTAAGTAGTTATAGTTCTGAACATTGTTTCTTAAACCTGGGAAGACCTCATGGAGATGTGTTGTAATTTTCTTAGCTTAACAGTTCATCACATGACTGGCAAGATAGCCTACTATATACAGATTCTGGATAACACACAGGGGAGGGGGAGAGAAAGCCTGAGGGACAGAGAAAGGGAAAATGCTAAAGGTGGCTTGTGAGATAGACACTGAAGAATGGTTTTGATCTGAGTATGAAGAGGAGCATGGATGTATGTATCTTCTATTCCCCAAGGAAGGAATTTATTTGTTTCTCACACAGCACAATAGTCCATCTTTCTCAGAATTAACTGCATATCAGCTTTGTTAACGTGCTAAATGATTTGAGTTCTTCATTATTATCCTTCATTATTTGCTGTCTTGCCCAATTTAACCCCATCCATCTGAAAGCTGGCAAATTGTGTTTAGATTCTTTTTTCATAGTTGTTTGGGTTAAGCAGGCTTGAAAGTGCTGAATCCTTAATGACTCCTCTTCATTATGCGAGGAAATTACATATTGCAGTATACTAGCTTCGCATTTAACCTTAAATTCTATCTCCACTATTTAGTCATTAACCTTATGTATTTTATGACCCCAGTTCTTAGGATGAACAGTAAAGACTCACTATTGCATTTCTGTTGGATAAATTAAATTAAACTTTACAAAATTTCCCAAGTGCCTATCATGAACTTAGGTATTTTATGTCTTCATCTTTGTATCTCCAAGCTCTACCCTGGTACCAGGTACAAAACAGGCACTCAGTGAACATTTTTAGATAACTGAGTATTAGATGCAGTGGAGGATAACAGAACAAATAAGGCATCATTTTGACAAGAACATTTTGAAAAGTGATAAGGAAGGGCTAATTAGAACATATCTGAGTAATTCCATGTCCAAAGTACATAGGAGTTATGATTAAAACAGTAGACCTCAACTAGTTAGTAAAAATAATAATACATAAAGCAATATAAGAGGACATCATTATGAGATTAAGAAAAGTTATTTTGAGTTCCGCATGTAAAATTTAAGTATATTAAACTGTTTTCCTTGAGGGAGGGAACCATGTCTGTATTGTTTCTACATTATCAGATATAAAATAATTGAAACGAGCAGCAAAGGGTAGATAAATCTCATGAAGTTTGTATATAATATAGATTAATTAATTAATATAAGTGATCAACTCTTATGAAAAAGATGAGCATAATAAAACTCACATGTTGTTGTTATTATTTGTGCTAGCTTTGTGTTATTGTTACCAAAATATCTGACAAGAACAGCTTAGAGGAGGAAAAGTTCATTTTGACTTATGGTTTCCAGGGTTCAGTCCATGACCAGCTGGCTCCAAGGCAGAATCATCATGGCAGAAGATTATGGCAGAAGACAGACCTGCTCAGCTCATGGTACCTGGGAAGGAGAAGATGAAAGTGACCAGGGATAAATAGAGTCCTCAAGGCTATGCATCCAAGGGACCTACCTCCTCCCGCCATGCCTCACCTGCCTACAGTTACAATCCAGTAAATCCATTCAAATTATCAATCAGTCCATGAGTGGATCCATCCATTGATGAGTTTAGATCCCTTACGATGGGATTTTCTCACCTTTGGACATTGTTGAATTGTCTCACTTGTGAGGTTTGGGGGAGCCATCTAGATCTAAACCATAGGATTGTGGTTATTTGTTGTATTTTTTATAGTTAGAATAAATTTGTACAGGGGAAACTTTTTTTAAAATACTGCTTACTCCAATAGATGTTATTACAAAAATGCCATACACATAAAATGAACCTTTTTCAATTCACATAAGGTAAGATGTTTGGAGTTAGATAATTGGATTTCAATTCAAGCTATCTCTTTCTAGCTGCAAGTAGACATGAGTTTTTTGACCTTTCTTACCCTCTGTTTTAGTGTTGTCAAAGTAGCAATAATAGCCTCTAGCTTAATGGCCTTATGGAAATTAAATAAGATTGAAGTTCATAGAGTATTAGAAAATATTAGAGCTTTAGTCCTTAAAAATATTTAGCTTATTTTATTTTTTTTATTTTTTTTTGCAGTACTGGGGTTTGAACTCAGGGGCATTCTACCTCCGAGCTATACCCCCAGCCTTATTTTTTATTCTTTATTTTGAAACCGAGTCTCACTAAGTTGTGGAGTGCCTCACTAGGTAGCTGAGGCTGGCCTCGAACCCGGATCCTCTGGTCTCAGCCTCCCGAATGCTGGGATTACAAGCGTGCGCCACCACGCCCGGCATAGCTTATTTTATATCATTTAAAATACCTCGGTTTCTGAGTTTTAGACATTTCTAAGACACATTAATTTAATGAATAAGGGAATTCCTTATCACATACAACAAAATGTCAGGGGAAACATATTTTAATTTGAATAACTCAGGGGAATTATAATGTCATCAGAGAAGCAGTTTTGTTCTTTTTCTAAGCATTGACAATTTTCAGGGAATTTGTTTTATAGGCTGGCAGATTAGCTCTGGTGACCTTTATGGTCCAGCAGGGCTGCAGCAGCTCCAGATATCACATCTAGGTATAGTATTTTCAAGGAGCAAGATTGTCTTTCCTAGTATCTCAGTAGTTTGACAAATAACTATTTTCTGGAGTAAACCCAGTATCTATTTTTCCTGTCTCCTTGACCTGAAATGAGACATATACATGTCTTCAAGTTGCTAGCAAGAGGATGGGATTATTTTCGTTAGTTGAACATGTTTTTGGAGTCCTCAAAAATCCTTCCACTTCTTTTGAGGAGTCAAAAATCATGATCTTGGCAAATAATAATTTCTAATTTGGATTTTTAAAATAATTTCCAAAGCCTCCCACTAGCACTATTGAATTAAATTGATTTTAAAAAAGGAAAATTTGCCAATGAAATATTTTTCAAAGACATATGAAGCCTAATGAAGTATCTGTTTCTAAACAATCAAAATGCAGTTCATCAATTCTACTTTTCAATGGGGAAAGAAATAGTCCTCTTATTCTGTAAACTTTAGGTAACAACTAAAAGATTAAAAAAATCAATTTTAATCTTATAAGCAATTCTACATAAAGTATAGCAGATGAACTTCTTTTTTAAATTTCGAATCTATTTTCCAAAAATCCAGGGACTCCTTTGGGGTATAGGAATTTTTCATAGGTTTCTCGGTACATATGTATGTGACTTTTATGAAGTAGTGTTTTGTTCCATGAAATTGCTTTTCCCAGAGATGAAATATGTATTTGTAATTGACCCCCAAAGAGACATGACATCATTTAAGGTCAAAATATAAATTCAGTAGATTCTAGCAGTGACTTGGAAGCAGAATGTGTGCCAACCCTTTTCTCTCACTGTCTGCTCCTTTTATGCCTTCTATAAAACTTTAATGTTATAAGAAAACTTTACCACAAGATAAAGCACGGGAAATCATAATTCGGTGGAGGTATTATTATCTTAAACTACAACTTCCAATAAATATTTGAAGTTCTATGAAGGATTTGACCTTCAATGAGGAAAAAGCAATATATAATAAGCAAACACGCTTCTCTAGATCTTCACATATTGGCTTATTTTTACCAGATGTTTCTATTTTAGAATTTTTTTTTTGTTCCACATAAATGACAATACTTTGCTCCAACTGTAGAAAGAATGAATATTTATGGAAAAATAGGTTGTGAAACATTACATTTGGCATTTCCGTTCAGTGCCAGGACAGTGACGCATTGGAAAAGTTACAAATTATTAATGTGTTCATTCTATTAAACGATCCTGGAGTTTTCCTTTTATGGATGAAATTTCCACATTTCTATTTTTTTAATTTTATTTTTAATTAGTGCATTGTAATCATACATCTTTCTTAGGTACAAGCTGATAAAAGCATATTTGCACACATTTCTCATTTAACTCTTTCTCAATTTCTAATTTTATCTTTAATTTTTTTCTTGCATTGGGCTTCTATAAGCCATAGAACCCACCAAAAACAGCTAATGATTTAATGTCCCCCAGATGTTTAAGGCTATGTAGGAAAAAATAAAGTAGCAAAACCAAACAATTAAACCAGGAGTCCTATGAACATAACACTCACTCCTGGACTCTTGAATGTCCTCGTGGGTAGCATATGTTTGGGGATATAAATTAATATTATAACTTTACAATTCAAGATATGCCACAACATTCGGGGATCACAGAACAAATTCTGGTTTAGGGATAGTCAAATTCAATGGAGTAGAAAAGATTGGGTGACAGAGTAGAAAATAATCTCAAAATGACATTTATTGTGCTTATAGTATGGTGTACAGGAAGATTGTTGCCATTTATTAAATTTCCATGTTATCCCAAGAAGACAATCAAGAAAGCAGTAATAATGTGAAATTTTACATTTGATTAAAAATATTTCTGACTTTTAAAAATTATCATTGTGACTAATTTCTAATGCTACATTTCATTATCTGTTTAGGAACATAGAGGTTACCTAAAATTTGCTGGCTGTATGGAGATAAGAATGATTACACTTTTTGTAGGAAGACAGAAGATGGCCTTAGGTAAAGGTGGCAATGGAAGGCTAATTAAATTTTGAAAAAGAAACCCTACAGGATAGCATTCAAACTTAGAATGCCTTCTGACATTCTTGTTAAGGTTGTAGCACTTGTAAACTTGGGTTGGCTGATTCGTAATAATTAAACGAAGGAGAGAAAGAAGCATTTAAACCAAGTCACTAGCTAGTAAGTTCATTTCAAAAGGGATCTCCTTTTCAAATGAGTAAAATTATCCTGACATCCTGGGAATTCTCATCCCAGTTTGTCACTTGTAGTGATCTGGTTTACTCATTGGATCCTTGCTTGGTGGCATGGGAATAAAGCCAAGGCCAGTAGTGGGTGTGTCCAAGCTGAGGAGAAACCATGCCAAGGTGATGGGGAACTTGGTTCTCTTTTGCACACTGCAGGAGAAACTCATTCCCTGCGTAAAAAAACAGAGCTTTTTATTCACAGTTTTAACAATGTAAGACATGGGTTCTTCACTTCCAAATATAAACCACAGTGCAGTTATATCAGTCACAAATGACATCAGCGATGGGTGATGTCTTGGATATTCCCAGAGGTCTTAAAATGCATTTACAATAAGAGCTTACTATGGGATTTGTCTGATATAAAGTCCCAAAGAATTACTTTATTTATTTATTTATTTATACTTCATTCTTTCCAACAAGTTCCTCATCTTTTATTGCTGTTTTATTTTTCTTGGAAACCATCTACTTCTTTTTCTAACTTCATTTCTCTTTATTCTGTGTGTATTTCCTAATAACAGTGCTGCTGATGATAATTAAGACCTGCTGCCTAAATTACTAGTAAGTTAAATGTCACAGTAACTCTGGTGCTGGTAAATCCAGAGTCTGAAATCATGTTTGTGGGACCCAAAGGTCCATGAATTAATCATTAAGCTAAATAGCAGTAAACAAAATTGCCATTAAACCTGTAATTATGAATAAAAATAAATAATTATATGAAGTAGTAAATATAATAAGGGCTAAGTGAATGTTTTCTTATATAAAATAAACATAAAAAATGAATTCACAATAAAAGGGACACTGGTGAATTTTTCAGGTTTCAGTTGAAACCCCCAAAAGGCAGTGCAACTTCAGGGACCAGTGTTCAGGTTTGGTAAGCTCCAGAAGTTGCAGCAATGTTGTCCCAATAGCAATCAACATAAACTGGACCTTCATTTTCTCTTAATGATCTTTTCAACCATCTCTTATTGAATCCTTACTTTATTTCATATGAATTCTGCTTAAAGCCTCTCCTTCTCTTGAGATCTCAGTTGTTTTACATTTATCCTTTTATTGTCCATTCAAGTCTAAGTGCATGGTATGGAAAGACCGAACAGCTCATATTACGTTGAGAAATTTGCAGCAAGTGAATTTTGTCTAAGAGTTCTGAAATAGCATAAAGAATAACCACATGAACGCATACATTTTATACAATCTGAAGGATAGATCCACTTCAGAACACTGAACTCAAACAAATAATATCAAAAAATTTGGAGAGAGAATACACAAAATAAGTTGATTAAAAATCCAGGCAAAAATATCATGAATATTATAAATTCTACTTTATAGACGTATAACTTAAAATTGGAGGAATAAGTATAATATATACCAAATTTTAAAATACAATAAAATGTGAAACAAAGAATCAATAAAACAAAACAAAAACCCTACCTCACTAGTGTTAAATTATTCATCTTGTTAAAAATTGTTTCTTTCTCTTATTCTTTGCCATCATTATCTATGCAGCATTGACTTTCCCAAATCACTGGCTTGAGGCTTTGTGTGGAATATGCTTGGGTCAATGAAATATGACTGGTTTGAGTGTGATGCTCAGACAGAATACTTTGGAAGGAGTGCAAGTTTTCATTTTTTCTAGTTTTTCTTTTCTTTTTTTTTTTTTTTTCATGTTTTGAAAGTCCATCATTTGAATCATGTTGCCCTCTTGTTTTCTTGTTCTTTGCCAAAAGAAACCACAGATTTTTTTCTTCTTAAGGACACCAAAATCTGGTCTGCATACTAAAGCCACACTCATTGGAGACCAACTTAGACCGACAGGACCAGGGAATCTTTAGAAGGCTTTCAGATCTAATAATCCATCTTTATGTATTATAGGTGGATAATAAATATTTATTGTAAGTCATTGAGTTTTTCCATCTTTTTTAGTGCACATAAATAAATGCTGATTAACAAAAAAAAAATTTAATGTTTTTGCTCCTTCACCAATTATGATGGTATAGAGGAACCTTCAAATATTTTAGTGTGTTTTTGCACAAACACACCAAAAAAATGCTACTTACAGCTTTAATCATGAGATATCTTACAATGTAATTTTTCTATCTTGATATTTAACATTTCCTATGGTAGGATTTATTCATAAATTATATTTGTAGTGAGTGCATACTGCTGCATAATATGAAGTCCCAAATTCATTTAATCATTCTTGCATTGTTGGACCATTAAGTTGCTTATATATGGAATTGAAATGAACTTTTGATCTTAAACTTTTCTACATAATAGACAATAAGGATATAAAAGTTTCCCCAAACTGGAATTACTTTTTCAAAACAAGTGCATATTTTAAGCTTGCTGATGGACATAGTTTTTGTCATCCAGAAACTTGGGAGAAATTTATCCCTCCATCACCAAAAAATGTAGTTTTCCTCCTTGTTGTTCTTTCATCATCATTAAGAATTGAAATTTCTAAACATTTCCTAACTGTACAGGCAGAATTAGCATTTTGTTTTAATTAGAATTATAATGCAATTTGAAAATATTAAGTTATAAGCATTAGAAGAGAAAGAGTTGCTCATCAGGAGTCAGGCTCTGATTAGTGAGTAAGCAACATGACATTAATTTATGCCACATTAGCAGTGTTTACTTTGGAGTAGAGCATCTCAGAGATGGTCTGAGAGGGATTTCTGAAGACATAATACATTGGCACTTCAAAAAACCATTTTGCAGAGGTTTTGTGTAAGTGAGGCAGAATAGACATGTACTTACGAATATTAGAAATAGGTGGTTCTGTAAAAAACTATAATGGTGATTCAGGTGTGGTCCAGCCCACAACTAGAGACATTTTGAAAATTGATTTGACTTGTTACGATGATTTTAAAGTGCTCCAGACATGTAGTCGGTGGATGCCAGAAACACATTTCTTAACTTGCATTAGATATTTCTTCACAAAAGGGGCCTGCTGCAGATATTGAATGATTTCTTTGATATTGCTTTGTTGCACTCCATTTTGTGCTGATGTAGCAGAATGCCCCAAACTAGAACATTTTCAAAGAAAGGAAATGCATTTTTTACAGTGCTGCAGGCTGGGAAATTCAGGATCCAGTTACCATCATCTTGCAATTGCCTTATTGTTGTGTCATTCATGGTGGAAGGGGAGAGGATGACAAAAGGATGAGGGGGAAAAGGAGGAAAACTCGCTGTTATAACAAGGCCAGTCTTGTGATGACTAGATGACTAACCCACGACTGTGACAATGACACTAATCCATCCATGAGGGCTAAACACTCATGACCTGGTCACCTCTCACCAGGCCCCACCCTCATCACTGTTGCAGTGGGGGTTATATTTACAACACATGAACTTTGGAGGATATATTCAAATCAGAGTGCTGTGATAAGACTTTTTCTTCTGCCCTCTTCACACACAGAAACCCAGAAACAAAACACGTGCAAATATTAAATATGTAATGCCAAATTCATCTAATGACTTGAGGTACACCATGTAGTTTAAATTCATGAAGATCAAAGGATGAAATATGACCAATGTTCTAGCTAACAAAACTGATTCCAAAAATAATGTAAAAGACTAGAATGAGGCTCGACATTGTGCTGCAGAACTGTAATCTCGGTAGTTGGGAGGCTGACACAAGACAATCACCAATTTGAAGCCAGCCTCAGCAACTTAGCAAGGCTCTTAGCAATTTTGTGAGTCCTTGTTTCCAAATTAAAAAAAAAAAAAAAAGAATAGGGCTTAAGGTGTAGCTTGGAAGTAAAATGCTCTGGGTTCAATTTCCAGCACTACCACAAAAATAAAACAACAACAACAAAAGTGAATGAAAGGTATGACCCTACTTTTTTTTTTTTTGACTTTCACATAACTCTTACTTCTTTTATAGAACTCAATATATTCTGACTTGTATTGCCATAATTTTGGACATGCTTATTTTATCTAGACTCTATTTGCCTTGACTTGAAAGCAGATCATGCTTCCCCTAGCCTACATCCTGGCATATCTTAATTATTTCATGTCTAATAAATAAAATAGGGAATAAGTGAATGAATATAACGAGCTTACATCTATTTTCCCTGCAGTCTCACACCTTCAGAAGATTGATGCTGGTGAAATGTATTAGTCAAGGTTCAAACAGAAAAACAGAAACTACCTTGAGTTTTCTTAACAGGAAACAAATTAAAGCTGGAATAGTCCCTTAAAACACAATTGAAAATGTTCTGGGAGAAAGAGTCAACGAGAACCAATTAACTTCCAGGAAATGAGGTGGTAAGGAAATTGAGTGTGGACACTGCCAATAATCTCCATTGCTGTCAGCAACGAAGCAGGTGATTTAAAAAAAGTTTGCTCAGAACCTGTTGAAAAATTTTCCTCTGCTCTCTGCCTATATTTCTCTCAGCTTCTGCTATAGAAGAATTACCATGGTTTCTCCTTTCTCTTTGTACTCGAAATCTCACACAAGTGTCTCTTAGAATCAAATCCTAAACTGTAGCTCAAATAATGAGCAAGTCAGGGGATTGTATTTTCAAGTTCCTAGCCCTGGGAATACAATGAGAGGATGAAAGCATGAGGGTGGTGCTGAGATGTGACTGTTCATTGTGGCACTCTAGGTACTCCTTTCAGATTCTGGGTGCTTTCTATTTGGCTCCTTAAAACATAGCAGAACTATGCTGTTTTAGCTTTTTCCTCTTCCTAACTCCAGGAGGACTATGAAAGACATTTTCAAGAGAGCACGCAGTTCAAGAGCGTACGGTGACGTTGGGAGTATGAGTAAGATGTTGAAACCACAGCAGGCACAGTTCCTAAAGCACACAGTTTCAGCACCACCACACACATGAGAGCTTATGCTGTACACTGTGAAATGTCAGGTGGCTAGACAAGGGGCAAAGCCAAAGGAGCAGGTGCAGCTTCCGTGGTAGATTCCAAGAGGAATGATGGATTAGCTGGAATTAGGTAGAAGTCAGAGAAATTCATGAAAGGTCGATAAAGTGAGAATTGCAGAAGGGAGGAACAGAGGGCTCAAATTTGTGTGTTGTGTGCAGGAGAAAAGACTTTTAGAGTAAGGAAAAGTTATCAGAAAAATGAAAAACATGCGCTTTGAGGCTTGGAGATGCACTGGTTGAATAGCTGCCCTTTATAACAAGCCCATCCTCAGCCGGGCGTGGTGGCGCACGCTTGAAATCCCAGCATTTGGGAGGCTGAGACCGGAGGATCCGGGTTCGCGGCCAGCCTCAGCTACCTAGTGAGGCACTCCGCAACTTAGTGAGACTCGGTTTCAAAATAAAGAATAAAAAATAGGGCTGGGGGTGTAGCTCAGAGGTAGAATGCCCCTGAGTTCAATCCCCAGTACCGCAAAAAAAAAAAAAAAAAAAAAAAA
>PVLC010007226.1:0-64247 GCA_004027655.1 Graphiurus murinus | reverse complement strand
GAAGCATATGTTCTCCCTAATATGCGGATGCTAGGGAGAAGATGGGGCATAGGAGGGTCTCCAGATGAAAAGGAGAGATCCTCAATAAGCAAAGAAGTTGATTTAATTGTAGTGGATGCACGGGGCAGAGGGACACCCTAAGGCTCATGATGTACTTACACAATCACATCAAGATCACTCACTGAACTTAACCTGAGGGGGAGGGAGGGAGAGGGAGAGGGGTGGGAATTGGGGAAGGGGTCAAATGAGAATTGTGTGCAAATATGTTGTTAACAACTTGTACTTAACAAAGATGTATGCTATATTGCACAAATTACTACAATAAAAAATAAATTAAAAAAAAAAGAAACCCTGAAAAAAAAGAATGGCTTCTCAACAGCATATCATTTTAATTATAACCATTGCCTGGGACAGGGAAAACTAACAAGTGTTTTTTTATGCATCATTGCAACATTGTATTCCTGATAATTTAAGTATTCCAAACTATGAGTAAATGAATGATACATGCCTAAAAATTATCATGGTTTATACTGCCAGTGGCCACTGGACTTGGGACTAGTCCAAGACCTTGACTTAGATTTTGACCTAGACTTAGACTGTGATCTTGACTAGATTTGGATCTAGGTGGTTCTTTTTTCCTTGATTCCTTTTCACATCTTGAGCCAGACTTATAATGTGTTTTGGAAACTGTTTTAGAGGTGCCTCTAGTTTTGGTGTGAGATGCAGACCTAGAACGTGATTTAGCCCTCATTTCTTTCTTGGGCTGGGACTTGGACCGTGATCTTGAATTGGATTTAGATTTTGAAAAAGATTGATTTTGGTGTTTGAATCTATCATTGTCGTAATGGACAAACAAAGACATGTTGCAGAGACTAGGCGTGAGTCTAGGCCAGGCGTACTAACCGGCAGAGCAAACCGTCCGCGGCTCCGGGGCGGCGGCTCCTCTAGTCCAACCTATTTTAATGCATTTTTATCAATTTCATTGAAATACCTGAGAACTTGGGACTTGAGGGGTTAACAGACTAAAAGAAGAGGATATTAAAATGAAATTTGATATAAATAGATAAAGTAAATATATGATAAAGACAAGAACTGAAGCTAATGAAAAAAAGTCAATGAGGCCAAAAGGGTTTTTTTTAAAGACTAGATTTGATAAATTTCTAGCTAGATGAACTGAGGATTAAAAGGAAGAAACAACTACAGAGAGACTTTACTATATAGATTCTGTGCATACAAAGACTAAGGAGGAAATATCATGAAAACCTTGTACCCATAAATTTAGCTACTTCTATGATAAATTCTCTGAGAGTCACAGAGGATTAAATTTAACTCAAGAAGAAAAAAAGGTTGGAATGGCCACAGACTACCAAATAAATTACATTTTCTCACAAAGAATGCACCAGGCCTCAATGGTATTGCTGGTGAATTCTATCAAAGATATAAGGAGAAATTTGTACTAATCTTCCACAAACTTCCAAATTAGAAAGGAAGTGAGAATAATTTCTAGTCCATTTAATGATGGTTTCAGCTTTTTTTTTTCTGATATGAAAATCAGACAGTCTTCACACAGAACATTAAAAAAGAAAACTAAAGGGAAACTATTGCTCATAAACATAGATACAAAACTCTTTTACAACATGCGGGTGATAAAAGGGGCCACGTAGAATGAACAAATGCGTTTTTCCAAGTAATAAAAGGTTGGCTTAACATTGGAAAATCAATTAATGAATTCATCATAGAATAATGAAAGATAAAATCACATGATTAATGAAAAATTGATTCAGAAAAGAAAAAAGGGCAAAATTTAGCTCTCATTCATGAAAGGCCCTTAGCCATCTACAAACACAATGGAATTGTCTCCACTGCCCACTCTCATGATCCTTAATAATGAAAGAAAATGTTTTGTTTCTCAGAACAAGAGCAAAACACCCCTGCTTTCTTCTGCTACTTATATTCAGCCTTGTCCTGCTATTTTTAACCAGTGCAAAGGGTCAAGAAATAAAAGTTAAAGGCATTAGGATTGTAAAAGAATTAGCATAAATTGTCTTTATTCCTGTCAGGACTGGTTGTGTATGTATAATCCTCTCCCAAATCGATAGACAATGTGCCGGAAATAGTAAATAAATTTAGCCAGTTTTAAGAATACAAGCCAATTGTATTTGTAAATATGGGTAATGATCAGGAATTAAAACAATTTAATATATCACTAAATTTCACTAAATAAAAGGTAGTGATAACTTTTATGAACATATAAACCTCTACACAGAAAACTATAAAATATTAAGAGAATAAAAGGAAGCATGAATAAATGGAAATATATATGTATATATACGTACATATGTTATACACATGGATCAGAAGACTATAGTCAAGATGTCAATTCTCTCTCAGTTGGTGTATAAATTCAAACAATCTCAATTGAAATTCCAGTAGGCTTTTTAAAACAGAAATTGAAAAACCAATTTAGAATGTATGTGCAAACACAAACTACCTGGAACAACAAAAGTAATTTTTGAAAAGAAAAATGTAGGATAAGAAGGATTGCCACGAATCTGCTTACTGTAGATAGTAAGTCTACAGAATGCAAACATACCTGTGAGCCAGCACGACGGAATGGGAGGCAGAGAAGTAAACCCTGTGTTATAGTGAAGGGTTTCAGCAACAGGGCCAGGGGATTTTAATGTGAAATTAATGTATGTCTTTTCAGGAGTGTTTTAACTCTGAGCTATACTTCCAGCCCTATTTTATTTTTTATTTTGAAACAGGGTCTCACTAAGTTGTTGAGGACCTTGCTAAGTTACTGAGGTTGGCCTCAAACTGGCGATCCTTGTATTTCGGCCTCCCAAGTAGTGGGATTATGGGTGTGCACCACCATGCTCAGCTTGTAAAGAACATCTGAAACATTTATATTGGGTTATTTGTCTTTTTATTGTTGATTATAAGTCCATTGTATATGCTGGCTACTGGACATTGGTCAGATAAATAATTTACAAATATTTATTTTTTTCTACTGAGTAGTTATCTTTTCACTTTCTCAATAGCACGGACATTTCTGATGTTCAGGAAGTGCAATTTATTCACTTACTTTTCTTTGGCTGTTTGTGCTTCAGGTGTCATTTCTAAGAATGCCATTGCCTAAGCCAAGGTCACAGAGACTTATATTGGAAGTTTTCTCTTAAGACTTGCGTAGTTAGCCCAAGTGTTTATAGAGTTTGAACTCAGTTTTTGTTTATGGTAGGAAGGTGCTGGGCTTTGTTCTCCTGCATGTGAACAAGCAATTGCTCCAATATCAAGTGATGAACAGATTGATCTTTCCTCTTGAGCTGCCTTGGCAAACCTGTTGGAAATCAGTTGCCAAAAGGTGTATGGGTTTATGGGTTTACTTCCATATTCTCAATATGATTCCATCTATCTATATGTCTACTTTGTTCCTGTAGCACTGAGTCTTTTTTTTGTGTGTGTGGTACTAGGGATTGAACCCAGGGCCTTGTGCATGGTAGGCAGGATCTTGCTAGGTGGCTGAGAGTCTTACTACTTGCTGAGGCTGCCCTTGAACCTGCAATCCTCCTGTCACAGCCTCCCAAGTACTGGGATGACAGGTGTGCACCACCATGCCCCGCCCCTTTTTTGAAATTAATAATATGTTATTTAACTCACTATACCCCATAATGCAAGCATTTCAGCAATATAAAACTGGAGTTTACATTCTTTTTCTTTGTACGTCTTCAAACTCCTATGTGCATATACTGACCACACATCTCAATTTGGAGTAATCACATTTCAAGAGCCAACACTCACATGAATCTCAACTCTAATGAAGGAGGCCACCAGGCCCCTTTCCACTGCCTGGCACTTCTACTTGTAGAGGTACATTGTGAGCTGTCAGCCAGTCCCCAAACTCTATTCCTATTCTTATAGATTCTATCAAGACATACCATTAGCAGAATTTCCTCATTATCAAAGACTAAACTTCGAGACTGGCACTGTGCCCAACACAACACAAAGGCCAGCATGGAGAGGCCAACTCAGCCTCTCCCCTCTCTGCAGACACTGGTGCAGGTAACAGGAGTGGCCAGCCTCTTTCCTCACAGCATTTGACACAGTCATGAATGTCTGTATTCCCTTACTTATGCTGTGTGTGCCTCAGTTTCTCCTATGACACTCCATGAAGGAAGGAACTATGTCTACCTTGTTTGCTATTGTAGCCCTGGCAGATGCACGGCATATGATCTGCATGCTTAGGATATGTATGTTACATGCATGACTGTGTGCTGATGATCAGCCTCAGCCAGGTTGCCAACTCACTACTGTGTTTCCAACTCGTGACAACACGTCCCACATCTTCTCCATAAAAGCAGTGACCCCTGTGCCATCTTCAAAACTCCCTTTAAGAAGTAACTGGAGCCAGGCATGGTGGCGCACGCTTGTAATCCCAGCATTCGGGAGGGAGGCTGAGACTGGAAGATCTGGGTTCGCGGCCAGCCTCAAATACCTAGTGAGGCACTCCACAACTTAGTGAGACTCAGTTTCAAAATAAAGAATAAAAAATAGAGCTAGGGGTGTAGCTTGGAGGTAGAATGCCCCTGAGTTCAATCCCCAGTACTGCAAAAAAAAAAAAAAAAAAGAAGAAGTAACTGGAAATTCCCCACCAGTCAGATTCCTACTTAGCCTGTCTTCATCTGCTTTCATCCTCGAACACAATGAAATCAAGGGTGGCTGAGACACACATTTACAAGTGCAAAACATAAGCCCTTTCCATCATCCCCTCAGAATTAACACACACACACACACACACACACACACACACACACACACACACACACCCTGCAAGGAAAGAATCATGAGCACTGTTTCTTACCACACAGTCAAGAGCAGCGTGATACTTCAGAATTCTGGAGACTTCAGAAGTACCTTTGACAATCCATTTTAAGTTAAGCAACAGAAATATTTCTATAGCCATGATAAAAAAGAATATATGGAGTTTTTTAAAAAGCAAAACAAAACAGCATGTAAAACCTAGTGGTGAAACCTATTACCAGGAAAAAGATAACTTTATTCTTCAATGACAGGAGTAAGATTGTGACATAAAGTCCTTTTGCTGGTCTTGAGAGTGTGTGTGGGTCAACATTTGGAAGAGTTCTAGGGTCGACAATGTTTTGTAGCAAGCTCCTGATATCAGGAAATGTTAGTCCTCCAACTTTGTCCCTTCCTACCTAATCGTATTTTGGCTACACATTAACTTAAAAAGGATAACCAATTACATAAAGCCAGCACCAACCTGAGTGAAAAAAGACCCAGTTCATTAAGAAGTCCTATCTTCAGTACCTAAGTACCAATAAAGAAAGTGTGGCATATACACACAATGGAATTTTACTCAGTCATTAAAAAGAACAAAATTATGCCATTTGCAGGAAAGTGGATGGAACTAGAGAATATCATGCTAAAGGAGATCAACCAGTCCCAGAAAGTCAAGGGTCAAATGCTTTCTCTCCTCCGTGGAAGCTAGAGAGAAAAACAGGAAACAAGAGAGACTTCAGATAAATGAGAGAGATCAGGAGAAGAGTGGAAGGGGACTGGGGAGGGAGGTGGGGAGGAAAAAGGAGGACTGAGGAAGGAAACAGTTCAAATTAGGATATGTCCATTTATGAAATTCTCACCAGCAACCCCACTCCCATGGACAGGGAGGGAAATATTCCAAGTCCTGTGTGCAGGTATGAATGTATCACTTGGACGTTCACTATGATATATTATTACAATGCACCAGTAAAAGTATGAAAACGTAGCTATGTACCTAATACTAGAGTTTGAAAATGATTGAAACAAACTGACAGAACTGAAATAGATAAACCCATAGTTACATTGTGCTGTATTGAATATTTCAATACTTCTCTCCCAATAGTTGGTGTAACAAGTAGACAAAAGTCAATAAGAATAAAGAATAAAGAGAAAAGAAAGGAAAAATAAAGAGAAGAAATATAGAAAAAGAAAGGAAAAAATTAAAGAATGAAAACAGGCTACTGCTTTCAATTTGACCTTATTTATTGTCACTTAGAGCTTTATTTTAAAATAGAAGGGTACATATTCCCTTTCTAGAATTTAAAACAAGCCTAAACACATTTAAAAGGACTAGAATTACACAGAATGTCTTTTATTACCATAATCAAATATAATTAAAATGAATAATGTAAAGATATGTAGAAAATACCTGAATGTACCTGGAACATACTTTGAATTAAAAAAAAAATGAAAACAAAACATCAGCATGAGTGTGATGCCGCTATGCAGGGCTGGAGGGGAACACACAGCATTGAGTTTTTATATTAGACAAGAGGAATGACTTACAATCAGCGACCTGTCTTCCCATCTCAAAAGGCAGACCGTGGAGAACAAAGCCAATGTGAGAAGAATCATACAAGTTGTTGCACGTGTCCTTTTTTATTGCTCAGTAATAGTCTACAGTACGGACATAGTTTTGCATATTTGTCCTTGAGTTGTCTGCCTTCTTACTGTTGTGTTTTGAGAGGGTTAAAAAAGTTTCCTTGGAATCTACTTCTACTATGCTCCAGATTTTCACCAAAAGTATAAATGGTTTTGAGAGTTAATGGATGGTACTGAGAAGAAAGGAAAAGCAGTAGTGATTTCTAAGTGAGATGCACGGTGACTTCAGTCACACAGTTATGACAATGGCGATGCAGCTTATTTTTAGATGGCAAAGGTCTTTATTAGAAAAGAAGCCAGGTGCAGATTGACTGAGGAAAGTTTCCCAGCGCTGACTGTGTCAAATCTGTGGCCTGTACCCACAGGCCTTTACTGGTTTATTAACAGGAAGGTTTTAAACCTGACAACAGAAGGGAGCTTGATTAAAGTTAAGCGATTAAAATTAAGATTATAGAGAATAATTCTGCGGAAGTAGCCACCTCCCGTGTGCAGTTTCCCCATCCAGGCCACCGCTTTGTGGATGAAACACCAGTTTCCTCACCGGCTTCGTACCACTCCCTGTGAAGCAGACATTACCTCCTGCTGGGGTTATCCTTGGCTTCAGGTTTGGGCCTTAGTGGGGATGGATTTTCTCTAGCCAAGGGTAGGTCAGAAATGAGAGTGCTGGTACGGAGCTTTGGGTTCTGAGTGAGGAGACTGCTTGATGTCTGCAAGACAGGGGGGAAGGTGCCCTGCTGGAGAGGGCTCCCTGGGATGTGGCCTTGGGGACTACATACAGTTGCTCCTCTCTCCTCTGTCTTCCCCTTTAAAGAAGCCAGCCTCCCATGGATTGAGGAAGGCCTGAAATCTCCAGACTTGGAGGCAAAGAAATCTTCCCTCCTGTGAGTTGTGTGGTCAGTCGTTTTGGATAACAGCTGTGATAATTCTGGCTGAAGGAGGAGGCCATGCACCCAGGAAACAAATCAAGTCTTAGTGAGGGCGGGCCAGCTAAGTCTCTCCTGGCACCAGTGGTGTGGGGAAGAGTCCCTCATTTCCATATCCCAGTGTGCCCCAAGTCACAAGCGTCATGAGCGGCGACTGGCAGAGTCACAGTTGCTCACAGCCAGCGATGCTTCAGGAAGCCAGGTGAAGAGAGAGGAGGGTGAATCAGAGGTTCTAACCTTAGGGGAAGAAGGAGTGGTTCCTGCCTGTGTACGGAGACTGTGCCTAGCAGTGGGTTGGGTGCAATGAGGGCCCGGGCAGAAACTCACAGTTGATAGAGCATTCACAGTTGATAGACAAGGTTGAGGATCTGTGAGCTTCTGGGGATGAGAGACTCATACCCACCTCTGCATGTAGCAATGCTGTGGTACACAGCAAGTACTCAAAATGCACTAGGAAGGAAGGAAGGAAAGATGGGAGGAAGGGAGGGCATGCAGGGAGCCAGGGCAACAGGGGGGCCTCTTTGCAGAAGGACTTCCCAAGCAGGATGAGAGAAGCGAGCATGCCTGGCAAAGGATCTGCCCAACAGCACCCAAAGCTGGAGTTCAGAGACACCTTTCCATGGCTATGGAGAACTGGGCCGGGCAACGGGATGTACAAGCAGAGCGAGGTATGGGACCAAACCAAGGACTTCCAAACTGGGCTCCTGTGCATGGGCTGTTGGCTGCCTCCGTCTTTACTCTGGGCGTTCCTGACCTGGATGCTTTCAAATGATTCTGGATCTTCTCATTACTGGAATCTGGGGCCATGAAGGCTAGGATGCAGGCAGTAATGGTGTTTTTTAATAATTAAGGACCATTGATTTCTTAGCCAAAGGTCACTCCCTCCCTACCTTTTAGAACCTCAGACTTGTGGCACCGGTGTGCAGAAGTAGAAAATCATTAACAAATTATTGAACTCTGTAAGCCCCTTCTCCCCCTGCTTCCCACTCTGCATATGTGGACCCTGGAAGGTCTGAGCTCTGAGAAAGATGTACCTACTGATTAGCAAGGTTCCTTAACTCCTCTTCATGGTGCTGTGGCATCTTTGTCTCCTAGGATGCAGGTCTTGGACTTTGCTCAGATAGGTAGGAGAGATAGTAGGGTGGCTGGACGTTACTGACATAGGGAGGCATAAAACTGCTAAGAAGAGGGTACAGTCACCAGGCATGGTGGTACATGCCTGTAATTCCAGTACTTGGGAGGCTGAGACAGGAGGATTGCAAGTTGAGGCCAGACTCAGCAACTTAGCAAGGATCTCAGCAACTTAGTGAAATCCTGTTTCCAAATAAAAATAGAATAGGACTGAGGGTATAGTTAAGAGGTAAAATGCCCCTGAGTTCAATCCCCAGCATCACACACACACATACACACACACACACACACACACACACACACACAGAAATATAAATAAAAATAAAGAAAAAAAGAATGAAGAGTACAGTGTTTGCTTTTTTCTTATCTGTTATTTATTGAATAAATATTTTTCTGCTTTTCTCTTTTTTAGACATATCAAAGAAATGCTTTTTCTTTTCTTAGAGAAGCTGTTGCTTCCTATATAAGCTTAGTTCCACAGCTGGGGAACCTCTGTGGAAGTTTACAATTCACTCTTGAACTTTTGCTGACTTCTCTCTTACCTGTAGGCTCCTTTCTTCTGGTACCAAGCATGAGGACAGCTAATTCATTTTCATTAGGAAGAAGAGGAGAATACAGTTTGTACAATGGGCTTACAGTGTTGACTCCAACTTCAGATGTATCCACTCCAGTGCTCATCGGGGCTGGCTTTCCGAGTCCTCCTGGGACCACAGGGTCTGCTCAGTGGAAAGGTCTGGTGAGAAAGAGGTAGAGCAGGTTGGAAGGGTCTCATTCCATATTGTCCTGGGGCCAGGATTCCTATGGAAATGAGTTCCAGGGGGACCAGCTTTTTGTGGAAGTAATTTGACTATCTGACACTCTGTGACTTGCTTGTCTCTGAGATACACCTCCAGTCATGCTGCAGAAAAGAGGGAAATAAACTGAAATCTGGAATGAAATGCTTTGTCACCAAACCCCATGTAAGAACTGGGAGATGAAGGGAATTGGCATTTGAGTGACATCCTGAGTAGACTCTCTTCCTTTTATTTCTGGGATTTCTTTTGCTTTGCTTGCATTTCAAGTGGCCTATTAGTTAATTTTCAAATGCCTTGTTGAGATCATGAGAAGATGTTTTCCTAAACAAAGGGCTTTTGTGTATAGTTATTAAGCTCTTCATTAATCAGCTCTTTATTATCCCCAAAATGTAGGGAATCAAGGAGTGAGCCAAAATATGTTTCAACATCCAAAACAATGTCACAAAATAACTCTAGGCTGTGCAATGCATTCGTGGGGTTTTCTTGTGGAATTGGTTAGCTAGAGTTTCATCACGACTAGAAGCTGAACTTCTCTAAAGACTTTTCCTATATCTGTTTAGATGGCAACACGATTCTCATTTTATTTCTGTAATTGCAGTGAATTAAGTAGATTGATTTCTACAGTTTTAACCCCAATTTTCATTCCTGGAATAAATCCAACATAATTGAGATGCATTATGAGGTTTAAATATTACTGCTGTCCTTGTCAGATTTCTCTATTAAGTTGTATGCCCTTAACAAATAAATTGGGAAAAGTTCCTTCATTTTCAGTCTCTGAAGAGGTTTTCGTAAGATTGGTATTGTAACAGTGATCACCTAGGTCAGATATTTTCTCTGTAGAAAGATTTTAACATACAGTATCCCCTCTTACCATGGGGAAATGTTCCAAAACCCCCTATGGATGCCTAAAACACAAATGTTACCAAAGCCTATAATTTTTCTCATACATGCACATACCTACAATAAAGTTTAACGTATAAGTTTGGCACAGTAAAAGATTAATGGCAATAACTAATAACAAAATAGAATCATTATTAGACTGTAATAATAGTTATGTGAATGTGGTCTCTCTCAAAATATCTCTTAATACTTTTACCTTATCACTTAAAGGAAATACTGTTTGACATATTTACATTGCCAGAATCATGACTCTTACGCTTTGGGGCCATTATAAGTAATATCAAGTAAAATATAAGAGTTACATGAACACAAACAGTGCAATGCCAGGGTAGTTGATCTGCTAGCTGAGTTGGCTGCTAGGTACTGTGGTGTGGGTAGCATATACAGCATGGATATGCCGGATGGTGAGAGATTTCATCATGTCACTTAGAATGTTTCTAAATTTAAAACATAAGAGTTGTTTACTTCTGGAATTTTCCATGTGCTGCTTTTGGACCACAGTTGATCTTGGGTAACTGCACTCAGCTTCTTTAAGATTATTCAGATTTTCTGTTTTTTTTTTTTGGTGTGTGTATTATATTTTGATGAAGGAAACAGTCCAAATAATGCTAGATACATATATGAAGTTATCAATTACCAATCTCAATAATATGTATGGTTAGGGGGAAGGAGCAGAGTGGGATCTGGAGGGGAAACACACCAGGCGCTGTGTGTGTGCATGTATGTTTCTATTGCTCTGAGCCTCATTATGATATATAATTGTGACACAATTACATATCATAATTTTTAAATGAAAGCATATTTAAAAAAGAGATGTCCTAAAATTTTTTCAGAGAAAATTTTGAGTGCTAAAAAACATGTTTAAAGACTACTGCACTCCACTTACCCAGGCCTCTCTCTTAAGAATATAATGAGAGTTCTCTTATAAAACTGCTAGCTAGCTTCCTTGAACAAAGAAAATAGTTCAGACATGAATCTTTTCCCTACGAGAGCAAAGAGCTGGCAGTTTAGCAGAAAATAATGAAGTCCAGGTACTAGAAAAGAGACTGATAGAAAAAAAATCAATCATGCACCATGGGAAGGATAGATAAGATGATATTTCAAGTTCAGATAAGTGAGCAGACATCTCAGTTCCTGAGCTGAGATAAAGGGTGCAGAGAAGAGACCAGCAGCAGGAAGGGTGGGCCGTCTCCTTGCAGACTGACTTGAGGACTGTGTGGCTGATATCCAACCTTAGAAAGGCCCTTTCCCGTGGTAGGTCTTTGCACTTGGGATCTGCACTGCACTGTAAACTTAGCCCCTGGGGAGGGCACTTTGGCTGCAATCCTGTTCCACCAGGGTCTCTCTGGAAGTTGGTCCTCTGCCCTCTTCTAATAATTGCAAAGTCTCCAGTCTGATTTCTAGGTATTCAATCTGTCATGAGTTGACTTGTGCAGGGTGTGAGATTGGCGTCTAATTTCAGTCTTCTACATATGGATAACCAGTTTTCCTAGCACCCTTTGTTTAAAAGGCTGTCTTTTCTCCAGGGTATGTTTTTGATACCTTTGTCAAAAATCAGCTGTCTACAAGTGTGAGAATTTGCTTCTGTGTCTTCTATTCTATTCCATTGTCTATTTGCCTGTCTTTGTGCTAATATCATGCTGTTTCTATTATTATAGCTCTGTAGTATAGCTTGAAATCAGGTATTGTGATTTTTCTTGTAAGAACTCCAAAAGACTTGAAGTCAGAATACTTGAGTGATACATGCATATCCATGTTTATAGCAGCACAATTGCCGGGCGTGGTGGCGCACGCTTGTAATCCCAGCATTTGGGAGGCTGAGACCGGAGGATCCGGGTTCTCGGCCAGCCTCAGCTACCTAGTGAGGCACTCCGCAACTTAGTGAGACTCTGTTTCAAAATAAAGAATACAAAATAGGACTGGGGGTATAGCTCGGAGGTAGAATGCCCCTGGGTTCCATCCCCAGTACCACAAAAAAAAAAAAGAAAAAAAAAATAGCAGCACAATTCACAACAGCCAAACTATGGAACCAGCCTAGGTGTCCCTGGACAGATGAATGCATTACCAAACTATGGTATTATACACACGGTGAAGTCTTACTCAGCCACAAAGATGAACAAAATTATGTCACTTGCAGGAAATTGTATAGAACTAGAGAATGTTATGCTAAGTGAGATCAGCCAGTCTCAGAAAGTGAAGGGTCATATGTTTTCTCTCATATGTGGAAGCTAGAGAGAAAATAGGAAATAAAAGAAACTTAAGATAAATGAGGAGGGAGATCAGTAGAATGGTGGAAGGGGATTTAAGGAAGGAGGTGGGAAGGTGAAAAGGGAGACTTGATAAAGAAAACAGTTCAAACAATGTTACGTACATTTGTGACGCTACCCATACTGATTTCAATATTATGAACAGGGAAGGGGAGGTAGCGGAGAGGGACCCAGAGGGAAATGCACCTGGTGCTGTGTGTGTTTCTATTACACTGAACCTTGATAAGATGAATGGTTACAATGCACCAATAAAAGACTATTTTTAAAGTCTTACAAGTCTTCTGGACATGCAGAAGTAGTTGGGCTTCCTGCTTCTGTTCAGGCTCCTGCTGGTGTCTGTGTCCTGGTCCTGTTAGATAGGGGATTGGAATGGACTCCTGCTCTCCAGAGGTTCTGGTACTAGATGACTATTGTCTGATCCAGCTGAGGAGAGGCCTGGCATTCTGGGGTAGCCTTTGACAGTGTTATTATAATGAATAATGGGCCACCAGAACCTCTGAGACAGAGACCTGCAGAAGCCATGGTTATCTTTGATTAGGAAACATATGTCTCTGTATCTTCATAGAGTCCATCTTCTCCAAAGCAATTTGTCACCTTCAGGAGGGCTCAAAACTGCTCCTCCAAAGTTCTTCTGAACATAATTGTATCATCTACATATGAAGGAACTGTTAAAAAAGCTTACATCTCAGAATACCTCCATCTGTTGTTGAAGAGTGTGGGGACCCTGGAGATGGAGCATGCCTTTCAATGAAAATATAACTGGGGCAAATATTTGATGGCTGTTTTTTATCTTATCTCTTCCAGCATGTGTATCTGGCCATACCCACTCATTAAGCCTAACTGAAAAATACTGTCTCTCCCCTAAATTGCTCTAGTTTATAAAAGAACTTCAGATATGGTGCATTAGTGTTTAGGGCCATGTAAACGGGTCTCACTCTAAGTTTTCCAGATTGCCCACCCATTATCACCACCAAAGTAAATGCATTAGACCCTGGAGACTCAGCTGTGTTACTGAGAGGTATTTAATATTGTTATATCATTTCTGCTTGAGTTAGCACTTTTCCTAGAGTGTTGCTTGAAACATGGGCATGGTGGTGCACACCTGTAATCCCAGTACTTGGGAGGCTGGGAGAGGAGGTTCGAGGCAAGTCCCAACAACTTAGTAAGACTTTTAGCAACTCAGTGAGACTCTGTTTCAAAATAAAAAATAAAAAGAGATGGGGGTATATCTCAGAGGTAGAATGCCTTTGGGTTTAATTCCTAGTATACAAAACAAAACAAAAATAAAAAATATGGGCATTTTCATCCAGCTCTTATAAGGATACTAGACTATCTTTTATTTGAAGATTTCTCTTTAATTGCATTTGAATTTCTTATACATTGGGAAGTCATTGACTCTGAAAATGCCTACCTTAGGTCCCCAAAACCCTAAACTGAACTCTCTCTGTCTCCCCTTCCTCATCCCCCCCTCTCTCTCCCTCCCTCTCCCTCTCCCTCTCCGTCTTCCTCTCCCTCTCCCTTTCTCTTTCCCTTTCCCTCTCTGAGCTTGTCAGATGGGGTGACAAGAGCTGCCTCTTTGCACTGCCTGCCATGTAACAGATGTTAACTCGTAGAAAAAGTAGTTCGGGGTGGGTGACCAGTCCTGTTTTCTGCCCCTCTGGTGAGCAGACACTGGAGCTGGTGGAAGCTGGTGACATGAGACCCAGGGGAAGTTCACAGCATCTGAGGCCTTACTTCTCTACCCTCCTCCCCATACACATCAGAAATTCCTAGTTTACTACGATATATCCCAGGTTAAGGTAAGCCTCTGTAGTTGGGTCATAGAGGTCTGTCCTATCAGGCCATTTTATGTAGGGCCTTCACACCTGTCATGGAATGCATGAAAGGTAAAGGCGATTTGTGACCTATTCTCTGAGTTAGTCTGCCTTCCACTTATTTTTGCTCATACTTTCCCTGGCAACCTCACCAGTGTGAAGTTGTTAGAATACCATTCTAGGGGGCTGGCGGTCACTTGGAGACAAGCTTGGAGTTTTAGGTAGCCCAGATGGTTCAGATTAGTACTCTAACAGTATTGCTGTATTACCCTCAAAATTCCAGGAGCACAATTCACAGCAAATGCAATGACAGCTGAGAGGACTGATGAGTAGCCTGGATGTGATGGCCAGACCGCCTGCATTTGTGTCCTGGCTCAGCCACTGACAGCTGTGTGACTTTGGGCAAAGTTTTAAATTTCCATGTACCATGGTTTCTTCCACTTGGGATGGTTTTAGTATCTTCTCCATAGAGTTGTTATAAGGATTAAAGGAGTTAATATCTGTCATTGTTCAGAACAATGAGTGAGTATCATCACAGCTGTTTCTCTCTTGTCATGCCAGGGCTATATCCTTCACCTTGCTGACCTATGGGTCCACCTGGAATTAGATGGTGAAGAGGAAGAAGGCTTCTATATGTTGTAGGAGGAATGCAAAAAGGAAGATGCAGGCAGTATTTAGCTTCTGCTGCAATGGCATGATGTGAAGTCAAATAACTTCAAAAGCTAGACTATTGTGCTAACAAAGGAGAAAAGTAGTGCCCAGGAGACAGGGCAGGCATTCCTGAGTCAGACCTGATTTGGAAGCCCTGGTGTCTGATATGCAGGAGTCACCAGGCCAAGACAGGACAACCCAGACTGCATAAAGCACTGGAGCAGTGTGGCCAGATAGAAAGATGGCATGCAGGACATTTCCAAGTCATGGGATTCCCAGAAGACACCCAGTAAGGAAAGTCAACTCTATGCTGAGGATGGAGGGCAGGAAAGGGTTGCCAAAACAGTGTCCTGGAGGAGGATGTGGCAGACAGTAGAGATGAGAGACCAGCTGACTTTAGGAAGACATTGCTGATGATCCACAGAAGTGTAACTCAAGCCGGAAGATGGAAGAGTAGATCATCGATTTACCAGCTCAGACCACGGACTGAAACATGCATGTGTGGATATATATATATAATCTTGACATGTCCAGATGAACCAGGAGACAGGTGGTCCAGGGAGACAGCTATCATTCCATTCCTATCTATCTATCTATCTATCTATCTATCTATCTATCTATCTATCTACCTATCTATCTAATCTATTTCCTCTCTGTCATATCATTAACCTATCATCCACCTATTTATCCATTCATCATATGTCTATCAAAAATCATCTATCTGCCTATTATCTGTCATCTGTTTATCTATCACCTATCTATCATCTACCTATCCATCTGCCTATTGTCTATCAATTATTTATCTTCTGTCTGTTATCTGTATTCTATCTATCTATCTATCTATCTATCTATCTATCTATCTATCATCTTTCTTTCTACTTATCTATATTTCTATCAATCATTTATCTATCTAACATCTGTCCATCTATCTACCTAACTTTCATCTGTCATCTATTTATCATGTCTATCTACATAGATTCATCTATTTACCTATCATCTATCTATCTATCTATCTATCTATCTATCTATCTATCTATCATCTATCAGCTGTCTTTATCATCATCATCAATCATCTGTCCATCTACCTATCATCTGTCTATCTATCTACCTACCTATCATCTGTCTGTCTATCTTATAGGATTGGCTCATATGCCTGGGCCGGTTGGCTAGTCTCTAGTCTGCAGGGGAGGCCAGCAGGCTGGAGACCAGAATGAGTGGCAGTTTGAGTCCAGAATTACCTCACTGGCAGAATTCCCTCTTTATCCAGGAGGTCAATCTTATTCTGTTAAGACTTTCACCCAATTAGATCAGCTCCTCCTGCCCATTATGGGTGGTAATCTAGTTTACTCAACATCTCCTTATTTAAATGTTAATCTTATAAAATATGTATAGAAACATCTGGAATAATGTTTGACCAAATATCTAGGCACCAGGAGTAGCCAAGTTGACACATAAAATTGATCATCACAGGGTGCCAGCCAGCAGGACAGTAACAGGGTACACAAGAGAGGTGTGAGGGCCCAGGCGTACAGAGACAGAGATCCTTTCCTTCACTCCATGCTTAGCACCTCACTACCACCCAGGTGCCATCTTGGGAGGAGAGATGTGGTGAAGGTCATCTGAGAGATTGAGGTTTTCTCCACATAAGAGGTACTACCTAAATGAACTGTTCAAATCACTATGTTGAACAACGACTCAACTATGTATTACATTAATTTTTCCCATGAACCAACAAGTACAGAGATTATTCTGAAAGGCAGATTAGTTATAAACAAAATGAAGAATTTACATTTTCTCTGCATATCAGGATTCGTAGTGTGAGTGAACTTAATGACTCCTCAATACAAGTTGGACCAACAGTTCAAACTTCTCTTTCCTTTTATGTTTCCCTAGAAAAAAAATCATATTTTCAGTTGGGCATGATAACACATGCTTGTAATCCCAGTACTTGGGAGGCTGAGACAGGAAGATCGCAGGTTTGTGGTCAGCCTCAGCTGCTTAGTGAGGCCCTCTGCAACTTAGTGAGACTCTATTTCAAAGTAAATAATTAAAAAATAGGTCTGGGGGTGTAGCTTGGAGGTAGAATGCCCCTGGGTTCAATCCCCAGTGCTGCAAAAAAAAAAAAAGAAAGAAAACAAGTATGTTTTCATATCTGGCCCATGCAACATGGGATATATCACTCTTCTTGTTAGTCAAAGGTTATCATCCCAGAGTGCATGGCGGCCATGGAAAGCCATCTTCATTACACCTACCTTCTTCTTTCAGAAAAACTCTAACTTAATCTTGTATGTTTTAAGGGGAAGATGCATATGGCAAAGTAATGCATATGGTATAGTCGAGGTAAATGTAAAAGAAACAAATAAAATTAGACATTTTTGTACTTGTCAATGCATAAAGAAGGAGAGAAGAGGATAGAGAACACACTGTTAACATTGAGTCCCTTGGGAATGAAGAAAAAAGGAGGAGGGATCATTGCCTTTTTCTTTGTGTGCTGGCTGTTATTCAGGGCCATATTGGTTAGATATATTAAAACAAAAAATACCCCCAATGGTTATGGAGAAAGGAAGGATAGATACAGGTACATTTTTCTTTGTATGAGAGCTATAATTGTGGAAACATACTATACATTTGTGAAAACTTATAGTATATACAACACAAAGATGGAAACTAATGTTAACTGTAGAGATTGGTTGCTAATGGTGTGTCTGTGTTAGTCTGTGGATTGTGGTAAGTGAACTACACTGGTTATGTGCTAGGAGGAGGATATATGCAAATATATGGAAACTGTGCTTTTTCCTCAACTCTGCTGTTTATCTCAAACTGCTTTCAATAATATCTTATTAATTCAACTTAATGAAAAAATAAAACACAGTAAGACATCTACCCTCTTTTGTTGTTTCCTTCAGCAAATGTCAAGACCAAAAGCATGGCCAATATCCCAAAATACATGGGAAAACAACAACAACAACAACAACCAAAAAAAAACTTAACATGACTAACAGGGGATGGAAGCCAAAGCAGCACTGAGATACCGTTTTCACTCCAAACTGTGGACCTTTAGTCCTCGTCAGCCAATAGAGAGTATGGGGAAATGGAGGCTCACAAACTGGCAGTCCATCTATGAAAGCTAGAACATAGAAATAACATATCTAAAGATTGTTGTAAAAAATTTTTAAAAAATTGCTGATTGACTCATAAATCTCTGAGGAATAAAAGTCTGCAGACATGTTGGTCCTAATATGTGGAAACATATTCAGAAGGATGTTTATTGCAGTGTGTGTGCGTGGTGTGTGTGCGTGTGTGTGTGTGTGTGTGTGTGTGCGCACACGCGTGCATGCGCATAGCAGTGCTGGGGATCACACCCAGGCTTTGTACACACTGCTCTACTACTGAGCTATTTCCCCCAGCACGATGTTTCCAATCATACATGATGAAAACAACCATGAACAGAATAGTTGAATAAATTATTGTCCATCCATACTATAGAATGTCACACAGCTACATAAAACAAGTCTGATCTATTTGTAATAATCTCAAGTGACCCCTGTAATGTGTTTTAAGGGAAAAAATGTATATTGTAGAGTAATGTATGTGGTATAGTCTAGGTAAACATAAAAGAAACAAAGGGAACTATGTATTTTTTCTATTTGTCAGTGCGTAGAGAAGGAAGTGAGAGGGTAGAGGACAAACTGTTAATGTTGATTGCCTTGGGAATGAAGACAAAGGGGGAGACCAGACCGTTGGCTTTTTCCTTGTGCCCTGGCAGTTGTTTTGTTTTTATTGTTGCAACAAGTAGGCCCTGCTTTTGCAGCTTGAAAGGAAAATTCAATAAATTTTAGCAGAGATAAAACAAAACAAAAGAGAAGCAGGATGATATGGCCTCAGGGTCAAACATCTATAGACAATCAGACCTTTTATACTGCCAAGAGTGACTGCTTCTAAGTAGAGCTTTTGTGCATTACTATACTAAGAAATCTGTTTTTCCCCTATGCTTTAAGGGATGCTATAAAAAATAAACCTTCTGCTGTCTGTGCTTTGTACACAGTTTGCTTCAGGATAAAGTGTCTGCTAGTCAAGGATAAATGGATGCAGAGAAAGATCTCAACTCCTTCCCATCTCCATCCTGTCCTAAACTGGTATATTTCCAGCTTTAAGAAGGGTATAGAGGATAATGAGCCATGCCCTAAAAGAGGAGGAAACATCTCTATTAAAAATATGTGCATCCAACTGGGTGTGGTGGCGCACACTTGTAATCCCAGCATTTGGGAGGCTGAGACTGGAGGATCCGGGTTTGAGGCCAGCCTCAGCTACGTAGTGAGGCACTCCACAACTTAGTGAGACCTGGTTGCAAAATAAAGAATAAAAAATAAAACTGGGGGTATAGCTCGGAGGTATAGTGCCCCTGAGTTCAATCCCCAGTACTGCAAAAAAAGAAAAAAAAAAAAAAAAAAAGTGCATCCAGCTGGGTGTGGTGGCGCACGCTTGTAATCCCAGCATTCGGGAGGCTGAGACTGGAGGATCTGGGTTCGTGGCCAGCCTCAGATACCTAGTGAGGCACTCTGCAACTTAATGAGACCCTGTTTCAAAACAAATAATAAAAAATAGGGCTGGGGGTATAGCTCAGAGGTAGAATGCCCCTGAGTTCAATCCCCGGTACCACTCACTCACAAAAAATGTGCATCCAATCTAGCGTCAAATCTTTAACAGGATGCTAAAACTCATTTCAATAAAATAACACAAATATTTATTATCTCATATAATTTCTGTGGGTCAGGACATTTGCCACAGCTTTGCTTGGAGATTCTGGCTCAGAATCTTCCCAAGGTTATGATTTTGCCTGGTCTCATCTGAAAGTTTAACTAGGGCAGATGGATCTTCCAAGGTGGCTCACTACCATGGGCTGATGTCATTGCAACATTCCTTGATTTCTCTTGTGTGTGCCTATTAATTGAGCTGCTTAGCATCCCCAGGATATGAGAGATGATTCCTTCAGGACTACTGATTCAAGAAAGAGAGCAAGTAGAAAGTCAAAATGCATTTTGTGACCTAGCCTTGCAAGTTACATGCCAGAACTTTTGTACATTCTATTCCATTAAAAAGAAGTCACTAAAAACAATACATCGATTAATTAATTAATTAATTAATTAATCATATACAATAATAAGGGCAGTTGAAGTGAATATATACTTTTCAAAAGTGGCCTTAAACCAGCAATCTTCTTGTCTCAGCCTCCCAAGTGTTGGGATCATAGGCATATGTCATTACACCTGGCAGAAGAATCATCGTAAGCACACAGACCTGAGATGCTCTCATGGGCTGAGGGTTGGGAGAGAGAGGCTGAGAGGGCTTGGTGTGGTGATTATTACAAGTAGGAAGCTAAGTCTATTGCAATTTGGTTTGGGTACCAGTGGGGTTTTTGTTTCTGAGTTGATAGCTGAGGAAGTAGGTGTTCTTTTAGAAGTCCTGAAACTAAAGAAAAGAGAATTTATAGACTAATACTGGACCACTTTAAAAAAAAAAAGTCTACAGGAAGATCATGGGGAATTTTCCTTTTTTTCTATTAAGCACAATGGAAAATCATTAGAAGAGATTAAAGATGTGTCTTTGGTAGGTATTGTTCAACTTTACTTCAATTATCCTTATTTCTTGAGCAACAAACACAAGAGCCCTTCTAAGCATTGATTCTCCACACGTAATAATAATGGGTTTGAATTGACGTGCAAATTTCTAGAGACAATAAATGTTATATTTATTTCTCTCAGTCAGATTAACTCTATCACCAGGTTCTCCCTCATGATAGCTCACAAGTAATTCGATGTCTGTTCTCGTCCCTCTGTTGGATTGTACTGGACCCCGCGCTTATGCAACTCAGGAGACGTGGGCAGTTAAGTTCTGGATAGTGATGAAGATGCTTCATGACGGCCTGGGAGTCAACTTGAAATTTCTCCACCTTTGTGCCAGGGGAGTCCTGGGACCCTTGTTGGTTTGTGTTGTAGAACTTTTATAATCCAATGACTTTAGGAGCATGAGATGTTCCTTTATTAAAGCAAGGATTTGAGTGTATAGAGACTCCTGTTTGTTGAGAAAAAGAGGCCTCTGAGATATTCACAGGTTTTTATGGAACTATTTATTACACACTATTCCTAGCATATCCTTTCATTAAGTTCTCCAGTGCTATGCAAGCACCCTGATACGTTTCCATCACATGGGGGATGAATATCAAAACATGTGTTGTCCATATTATCTATAAAATATACATTATGAAAAATGGAATTTTTCATTAAAGTGGTAAATGGACCAATCAATCATATGTTAATCTAATTAAGGGTAAATGGTGTCAGTTATTTTTTGGTGAAAGAGAAATAAAGAACAAAACATTCATCTCCAGTGGTCTACTTCCCCAACCACAAATAAAGGATGTCCTTACAGATCCTCGATTCAGCATAATATGAAATTGGTCCCTTTTACAGAGGTCAGTCTCCGTGGGTGATCATCCAGTCGTTTTCTGTCTGAGTATTTTCTACTTACTGGGGCTATGCAGGAAAGTATGCCGATCTCTATGATGTGCAGCTCTTTCTATCTGCCCAGGTTCTCTTGTTTCTTTGCTAGCGGATTATAGAGCCCAAAGCTGTGTCATCTGCTTCACTCTTTGAATCCACAGCTCCCAATCATTCCATTTGGTTGCTGTTATAGTTCTGCAACTTCTTCACTGTGACCAAAATCCCTGTCAAGAATAACTTAGAAGAGGAAAGGCTTATTTGGCTCACAGTTTCAGCGGTTCAGTCCATGGTCAGAAACATCATGGAAGCAGGACATATAGAGGAAAGCTGCTCAGCTCGTGGCAGATGGGAAGCAGAGAGAGAGAAGGGGCCAGGGACAGATATAGTCCCCAAGACCACATCCCTTCCCCAGCCACACCATCCTTGCCTAAAGTTACCACCCAGTAAGTCTACTTAATTAATTATCAATGTATTCATCCACTGATGAGGTTATACCTCTCATTCAGTTATTTCACCTCTGAGCATTTATGCATTGCCAACACATGAGTTTTCCTGGAGGACATTCTGTACCCAAACAATAATAGCAACCTTTTCCAAAAACACTCTGCCTCTCTCCTTCAGCTGAAGGCTTTCTAGCATAAAACACATTGCTCCACTTTCCTTCTTTTTTCTTTTTTTTAGGAAGATGAGGATGCTGAAAAGGCATGTAGTATATTTGTGGGTGTTAACAAGGAAGGAAAGATGATGCTGTCTTATCTTTTCCCTGATGAGGCCAAAGCAGAAAAAAAGAAGAAAATATCCAATTAATTTCTCAATAAAACATTGCCAAATAAAATAATTAACTTAAGATAATAATTACTTTTCAGCAGCCTTGGTGTCAACAGCTCAGCCCCAACACAGGCTCTCAGGCTGTGAACTCTTTAAGGTTAAATGCCTTCTAAGGTCCCTGTATCCTCAGCAGGTACCTCTTGTCTGACATTCAGTAGACATTATGGAAAGGCTACATGCCCAAAGCAGAATAAAGTGACTCCTACTCTTCAGTCTTCTCATGTGGACTTTGTAGTTTGAATAACTCAGGCTGTTATTGAGTTCTCATTCTCTGGTTTTTAAATTCATCATATTAATTTGTGTTGCTAATATTGTATTAATCTCCCTGTGGCCATTATAACAAATACCACAAATTTGTAACTTAGAAATTTATTGTCTCATACCTCTGAAGGCCAGGAGTCTGAAATCAAGATGGCCATGGGTTGGTCCACTCCTGGCCTCTCTCTGGTGTCTCCCAACAATTCCTGGTGCTTGTTGGCTTAAAGATTCATCACTCTGGCATTCACTTCTGTCTTCACATGGACTCCTCCTCTGTATGCCTTCCCCATGTTCTCTTCTTATAAGGACACTTGTCATGGGAGTTAAGGCCCATCCTAATCCAGGATAATCTCATTTTAGGATCCTTGATGACATTTGCAAAATTTTTATCAAGTTCACATTCACAAGGGACTACAACTCCACCGACTACAACCATCCTGGCCTTTTCAGTTTGAGACTGTGCTCTTCCTTCTGATTTTGGTGGACAAACCTTTCTATCCTCTCTGCCTCTTGATCTGAGCAGATATCTCCAGGATGCAATAACCTAAGATAATAGAAATCAGGGGACCTGAGCTCTGGTCTGCATTTTTCAGTTTCATTATCAGACAATGTGATCTTGGATACATTTAATCACTTCAAGTCTTATTTTTCATGTTGGCTGCAAATATAGAAACCAATTAGGCTTAGCTCAAGGAAAACATAATAATCATTGTAAGTTAGAGCAGCATCCCATAAAGCTCAAAGACAAGAATGGAGCCAGGCATGGGAAGAAATTACATCATAGAACCGGGAAGTTTTTGCATTCTTTCTCTTTCTCAGGTTTGTGTGTATGTGTGTGTGTGTGTGTGTGTGTGTGTGTGTGTGTGTCTATTTTCTCTACAATCTATATAATGCTGTGTTTTCCTACCCAGATGGCTATTTTTCTGACAAAGGTTCTTAAATTTAATGTTACACTTTTGTCCACATGGATAGCTTCTTTTCATCTTTCCCTACACTTCCTGTCTCTCTGATCTCATTTTCTGCTCTGTATTTTCACTCCCGGAGTGTCTATTTCTGTTCCAGATCTGGACTTCTAAATGAGGGACTCAGGGCAATCCCATTGGGAAAAATCAATTTTCCTAATTCAACCAGCTCTGACCAAAGACAGGGTCACATTATACAAGAAGTTTTGAGGATCAAAAATGTGGATTGGAGCCAGGCTTAGTGGCACATATCTGTAATCCCAGGATGTGGGAGGCTGAAACAAGAAGACCTCAGGGTTAAAGCCAGCCTTGACAACTTAACCAGACTCTCAGCAACCTAGAAATCTATCGAGACCCTATTTCAAAACAAAAATAAAATAGGGGTGGAGGTGTAGCTCAGAAGTAGAAATCCCCTGGGTTCAATCTCCAGTACCCTCCACGCCCATCCCACACACATGGACTGGAGGTAAGTGCAATTATATTGAAGAAAAAATGTGGAGTTTTCCAGGTTCTCCAGAATGTGTACAAAGTTCCTCTTCTAGGAAATGGAGTTAATATTACCTGCCGTGCTCACTTCACAATGTTTTTTTTTTTTTTTTTTTTTTAAGAAAAAAATATATTTTGAAGATCAGAGCAGACACTGTGCCTAAGAACATATTTCAAACTGTGTATTATTGCCCACTTCAGAGAACTATTTTAAAGTTTGGAGTGCTAGATTTGGGTTCTGAACAAGCAACAGACTTGATGAGAGGAAGAAGATAATTCGTCTGATTGTGAAGTGGATAAAGATTTCCTAAGGGTTTGTCACCACAGCTCCTTGAGTCCTCATTGTCTCCAAGATGACAGGAAGTCACGATTTCTGAAATGGGGATGAAGTTGTGGGTGTGGGGAAGAAACCGGAGCTGCAGGTGCTGAGCAGGTTCTGGTAGGCAGACAACAATGGCGGATGACCAACTGAATTTAAATTCTGATGCACTTATAGGTAGGAAATCCTGGACTTTCTATATAGATAATGATTTGTCAATTATTTTATGTGGTTATTTATTTCCAAGAGGTCATGAAATAGAGGATAAATGCTTGACAACAGAAGAGACTATCAACTCTAGAATAAAGCAAAAGGCACTCATAGGTTTCTCGAGAAGCTATGATTGAGTGTTGGTGTTGCAGAGACAAGAGGAAGAGAAGCAGGTGTATCTTTCAACAGGTGGAACAAAGAGGTTACATATGTTTTGTCAAGAGGTGGTTGGAATTATTGCACTTGTTTCCAATGGGGCTGGAAGAGCAACAGAATGTACTTCCTCTGGCTTCAGAGCATCTCTGCCCTAGGAAAGCCAGCAATGCTGGGAGGAACACAGAAAAAACCTGGAGTGAGCTTCTTGGATCCATGTGCTCCATGCCTTATGAAGACCTAACTTCTTATGCTTAGGATCATTTTTCTGTCTCTGTTTTTTCTATTGTATTAACAACCCCAAATTAAAGTTGACAGGGATAACAACAACTCCAGTTGCTCAAATTCCTGGAGTAGACTCAGTAGAAAAAGTCCAAGAAGTTACACTAAGAATTTGAATCTAGGCTTCCATTGGATTGGCTGAAGGACATCTTGGGCTATGCATGTGACTCAGCCCTAGTCACTGAAGTAAGGACTGTGCTTTCTTTGGGGACAGATGTTATGCATTTTCCTGGAGTGAGGTCTGTGCTGAATACGTCCTATTAAGAATCTATAGCAGGAGACAGCTGGCTGAAGATTTGGGGTCTTGGCTCTCTTTCTATTATCAAGCTAACACCAGGCACATAAGCAGGTGCTCACTAAATGATGAATTAATGAACACTCTACTGAACATGCCCTCTGGCAATACAGCACGGAGATTCATCTGTCTTCTTTTTATGAAGCATCAGCAGTTTCTGATTCATACTCTGTGAAAATGGCAGCGTTCCCTGGAGGCAGGAATGCATTTTTTTTTTTCTTGGCAGTGGAGAACACTACTACATTGCTTCTCTTCAGTTACAAATGGAAAGATTAGTGTTGGCCATGAAAGCAGACTCTTCTTCCCCAAAGAGAGGGTAACAGGCAAAGAGATGGGTAATAAAAATACAGAGAGATATTTAGGCTAAGAGAAGAGACGTAGCCCAGCATGATGGCGCATGCTTGTAATCCCGGTACTTGGGAGGCTGAGAACGGAGGATCCGTGTTTGCAGCCAGCCTCAGCTACTTAGTGAGGCCCTCCGTGAGTTAGTGAGACCCTGTTTCAAAATAAAGAATAAAAAATAGGACTGGGGGCCTAGCCTGGAGGTAGAATGCCCCTGGGTTCAATACCAGTACAGCAAAAAAAAAAAAAAAAAAAAAAAAAGAGAGAGAGAGAGACGTGAAGAAATCCATGACAAAACATCCTGATATTCAGCTGGGCATGGTGACACACACACCTGTAATCTCAGTACTTGGGGTACTGAGGCAGGAGAATCACAGGTTCAATGGAGGACAGCCTCAGCAACATAGTGAGACCCTCAGCAACTCAGCGAGACTCTGTTTCCAAACAAAAAAATAATTTTTATAAAAGGGCTGGGGATGTAGCTCAGAGGTAGAATGCTCCATGAGTTCAATCCCCAGTCCCCCAAATCAATTAATCAATTAATCTTAATATTTCTGTTCAGGTGGGATACCAGGTCACTAGCAAAGAATCGAACTAAAAGGGCTGAAGTTGGAAGCCACTGTGGTGAGTGTAGGAGAAGACAAAGACATACTGTCTTAATCTTTTCAAGTTTTTAATTTGTGCACCTCATACAATTTTGCTTTACTCAAGTCTCTACTCACATGCAATCCTCTTTAAAAAGATTTATAAGACCAGGGTATCCGTCATATTTACATAACTGTGATAAATGCTTGAGAAAAGAGCTCAGAGGAGGAAAGGTTTATTTCAGCTCATGGTTTCAGAGGTTGCAGAGCATGGTTGTCTGGCTCCAAGGTGGAAACATAATAGCAGAAGGGTGCAGTGGAGGGAAGTGAAGAGTGGAGAGAGCGAGAGCAAGAGGAGAGCGAGAGTGAGAGAGAGAAGAATGGGGGGGGGCTGAGTACAAGAAGTCTGTAGTTCATCCAGCAATCAGTGGATTAATCTACTGATGACCTCAGAGCTCATGATCCAACCACTTTCTAAACCTCACCTCTGAGCCTTGCTGCACTGGGGATCAAACCTGCATCACATGAGACTTTGGGTGATGCTCCCAATCCAAACTACAACACCAAGCCCATCAATAATAATACCTCCATCACCTACTATCCCTTTGCACTGTTATTGTGCTAGAAATACCAGTATGGAGGTTCTTCAAAAGACTAGCAATGGAAACACCATATGACCCAGTTCTACCATTCCTTGGCATCCAAAAGAATTGATTGAACTATAGTGATACATGCATATCCATGTTTATAGCAACACAATTCACAATCGCCAAATGATGGAACTAACCTAGGTGTCCATCAACAGATGAATGGATATAGAAAATATGGTATATACACACAATGGGACATAGCCATAAAGAAAAACAAGATTATGTCATTTTCAAGAAAATGGATGGAAATGGAGAATATTATGCTAAATGAGACCAGCCAGTCTCAGAAAGTCAAAGGTCGAATGTTTTCTCTCCTATGTGGATGCTAGAGAGAAACTGGGAAATGAAAGGAACTTCAGATAAATCAGGAAAAGAGCAGTAGACTAGTGGAAGGAGACTGGGGGAGGGAAGTAGGGAGAGGAAAAAGAAAAAAACTGATGAGAGAAGCAATTCAAGTTATGCTATGCACAAGTATGAAGGTAGCACTACAAACCCTGCGGTTATGTACGGGGAGGGGTGGGTAGTGTGGCGGGACCTGCAAGGAATCACACCAAGACCTGTGTGCACATTTGTTTGTATGACTTTGAACCTAGTTATGATGCATAATTGCAATACACCAATAAAAGTATAAAAAAGAAACAATGTTTTACCAGTATGCTTTAATATGCATATCTTTCTCCATACAAAGAATTAGCTTCATGAAAAAACTGTTTAATTTGGGTCCTTCAGCAAGCAGAACCTGAGTTGGGGAAGCATGCAGATTTATGGTGGAACATCAACTATGAAAGAAAACCCTGAGAAGCAAGGCTGTGGAGAGGGGTCTTCCCTTATGACTCAGATCTGACCGTCTCTGCCAGCCCAATGAGGCCACTGGAGAAATGACTGCTTAGTAAAGGAATCCACTATTGGTGGAAATGGCTGGGCCATTATACCATGGTCTTATTTAGTCTTTGGCTGAGATCGGGGAGAACCGCCCCCCCCCCCAAGAGTGTGACCTTGCAGTTACTATTTTTTTAATTGTGCCCACATGTAAAGTCAACCCATTTCCGCACTAAGCTTGGGCATTTTTCTTCCCTTTCACTGGCTGTACAGAGCTGCCGTAGAATCTCTGGAGTGAGAAGAGGGAGCAGGCAGGATGCAGACGCAACCACAGCGGGCAGCATGGGGATTGGCTTGTGCCTTCTTGTCTTGCTTGTGCTCAGTGTCTGCTGCACACTTTGAATCCCATGATGGATTGTGACTTTATGACTTTGAGGGCCAAACAGGATCCGACTCATGAAGACACTTTCAAGATGTATGGTCACATAGTATCCATTTTATTTTTAATTTTATCGGTATGAGGACCAGGTAGCATGCCAAGAGCTTACTTTCTAAAAATGTGTGATTTCCTGCTGTCTTTGGCATGACCTTCTCAGGAAGCCCAGGGGCCTGTGTGGTGATTCACCCTCTGGAGTTTGCATAAAAAAAATCTACGTTACGTTACAACTTTTGCTACCTTTGCCACCTCTGATAAAATAAGATCTGCTAAATCAAACAGCTCAAGGGACAGGGCTGACTGTCCTGCATCTGTATCTTCTGCAGAGCCCTTCCTGTTCCAGGTCCACACAGAGCTGAGAGTCTTTCAGTTACTATAAAGGCCAGAGCATTAGACCTGGATGTGGGGGACACTGAGACCAGAACTTAAGAGGCCTGTCAGGTGTTATGCTTCTGTAGTGTGTGTGTGTGTGTGTGTGTGTAGATGCAAGACACAGCAATTTGTGTTCACTTTGAAGGGGATGTCATGATAGACCTCTGACCACCAGAACTCTAATATTGAAAGGACAAACTTCTGAGTTCTTTCTCTGATCTGTAGTACATTTATTACCAAGCTTTCTAAAATGCTGGTCACCTTGTACTCACTCTGCCAGGGCAGCATTAGTATGATCAGCAGGATGGATCAGTGTGAGGTTATGTGGGGGTGGCTTGTATGGAAGAGATGGGAGAAAGGAACACAATGCACAACAGCTTGGAGGAGCAAGTTCATCAACTGTATTGCAGGACTGAACTAGCAGAGGAATTCTTGCCTTCCTTACAATCATAATGCAGATCGCCCCATAGTAACACACATCATTGCACCATCGCCAAGAATCCACAGAGTTCACAAGTCCACACACTTAGGGAGATGTTACCACAGTTGCCTTTGCCTCTAGAGTCAAATGCATTGGCTCTGCTCCACTCCAGCAGAATGGATGCCCATGGCCCTGCTTCTCCCATGCACAAGCAGAGATGAGATGATAGCACCTCTGTTTAACACCACTGCTGAAAAGTCTGTCTCTGCGCTTGCCAAATAAAAGAGGCAAAAAATACACAGCCTCTGCGTTTTCACTTCTAGCCTCAAAATCTCACCTATGTGCATCTGATCTCCTGAACTTAAATCACATTAAAAAACTCTACTATTATAGGAATCTAGAGAATATAGGTTTAGCTTTCCACTCTCTGCCCTTCAGAAAGGCAAACTAGAGGAAAAGTGAAGTTGATGTTGGGCACAAGTCCATCATTTCCACCTTTTCTATCTCAATATTGATCCTTCAACAGACTTTTTTTTCCCCCCTGATCTGGGGATTGAATCTAGTGGGGCTCTACAACTGAGCTACCTCCCCAAACCTTTTTATTTTTTATCGCATGACAGGGTTTCACCAAGTTGCTGAGGCTAGCCTCAAACTTGCAATCCTCTGGCCATAGCCTCTCAAATAGCTGTTTTTTTTTTTTAATGGATTAATTGTGATAATATATGGACACCTATTTCTGTGGCTACATGTGGTAATACCCAGTAGTAATTAGGTTCTTTTCCTTAAACTATTTATTCATAAATCAAGAATGTTAATTTTCCAAATTTAAATGCTATGAAATTATGTTCCAAACATAGATTTGTTATCAATTTGTCCAGGGTCCAGCTGGAAATTTCTTCTACATGTCTGTGATACAATCGCAACCAGAATTGACATTTTAAATCAGTGCTGTATAGTATGGCAGCACTGAAACCTTAAAACATAGTCTGAATTGAGCTGTCCTATATGTAGAAAATAAAAGCCAGGCATGGTGGCACACACTTGTAATTCTAGTATTCAGAAGGTTGAAACAGGAAGATTGCAGGTTCACTGCCAGCCTCAGCTACTTAGTGAGGCCCTCCGCAAATTAGTGAGACCCTGTTTAAAAAAAAAAAAAGGATAAAAAAATAGGACTGGGGGTCTGGGGATGTAGTTTGGAGGTAAAATACCCCTGGGTTCAAGGGTTCAATCCCTAGTACAAAAAAAAAAAAAAAGGAAAATACACACTGGATTTCAAATACTTGGTATGAAAAAAATGTAAAATATCTTAATAATAATAATAATAATAATAATAATAATAATAATATACTCAATGATCATATTTTTAAAATATTGAGTTAAGTACAATGTATTATTAAAATTAGTTTTACTTCTCTATTTGTACATCCTTAAAATTTAGCTGCTATGAAAAATTAAAATGTCATATGTGATTTTCATTGTATTTCTTTTGAATAGGACTGCCTTCGATAGAGAAGGCATCAAAATCTCCAAGGAATGAGCTGGAGAGACTTCTGGAATTGAACACTGCCTGCTGTATTTCTGTCTCCTCCCGGTGAGTCTTCCTAGCATACTGAGTTCTCCTATCTCTCTGGTCTTAATTTTCTATATTATAGTATAGATCAGGCACTTTTAAAAGTTTCATTAAAAACATGATGAGAAGCCATAAAGATATATGACTGTCAAACTCAGATCTGGGCTCCCCCATCCTCTCCTCTAGGTTATGTATCCCTAGAACATTTTATTTTCTCCCTGTACGAACTTGAACACAAAGTTCAGCCCTCTGAGGTCTGCAGAAGCATCCACGACAGCAGGACCTCTTAGGGAAAGCAGAGGAGAGGGCTTCTGCTGTACATGTTAAGCAAACACCCCCAAAGCCCCTCCATTTGGCATTTCTCATCTTCTCTTCAATCACTCAGTCAATAGGGGTTCTCCATGTCTCCCACCTCTTCTTCTCCCCACTACCTTCCTGCCTCACTGGCCCTTTCTCCCTCTCCAAGATTCTCTCTTGTTAAAACTCCTCATCCCTTCATTAGGCGGAACAATTTAATTGCTGTACTGTGTTACTTGAGCGTTTCCTTAGGGCCTCATACTCCAAAGAAAGCAATTTCTTTTGAATAAATACAAAGTCTCCCTAAGAGAAATTTGGGGGAATATGATTTTCTTCATTTCATTACACAGAATAAATTGGATAAGTTTGGAAAGTAAAGGTTTTCAATGCTGAGAAATTTGGTAAATATAATAAAGAGCTTCCCCAAGTCCCAAGTCTTCTTCAGCACGTGATCTCCGCCCTCTAACTACACTTGGGCCGAGGCAGCTTACCTGATGCTTCCACCATCCTGTCTAAATCCTAGTTCTAATAAGACAGTTCCATCTTGTTTTACATTATTACAAGCAGTTTATCAGCTCAAAGGCAAAAGTGACTCATATGTTCTTACTCATCCCTTCCACCCCCACATGGATCCTTAATAATAGGTGTCTATCAACAGATGAATGGGTTATGAAACTGGTATATATACACAGTGGAATTTTACTCAGCCATAAAGAAGAACAAAACTACGTCATTTACAGAAAATTGGATGGGACTAGAGAATATTAAGCTGAGATTAGCCAGTCTCAGAAAGTCAAGGGTCATATGTTTTCTCTCATGTATGGAAGAAAGAAATAGGGAAAGAAGAGAGACTACAGGCAAATGAGGAAAAGAGACCAGTAGAATGGTGGAAGGGGCTTTGGGGAGGGCACAGGGGAGAGGAAAGAGGAGATTTGATAAAGGAAGCAGTCCAAAAAATCCTATGTACATTTGTAAAGTTATCGATACTGATTTCAATACTATGAACGGGGAGGAGGGAGCAGGACAGGACCCCAAGGGAAGCACACCAAGTGCTGTGTGCATGCATGTTTCTATTATGCTAAACCTCAATGTAATGTATGGTTATGATGCAACAATAAAAGTATATTTAAAAACCCCAAATAAAGAAAAAAATTTTTAAAAATTTCCCAAACCACACAGCCCTCCAGTTTCTATCAATATGACCTTGATGCCCATACTGCATATTTCCATACTACTGCAAGTAAAGTCTCTAAAATTCACTGTACAGCACAGATTCTTAGAATTGAAGGGACTTAGAGACTAATCCCTTATCCTCATTTTACAGCTTTATAAATTGATTGAAGCTCTCTCAACTAGTTAGAGCTAGTCTGATCCAAGCAAGAACTGGTTGACAGTACATTACAGATTCAGGGACAACCAGGAGGAAATGTTTGAGTTGGCTTAACAAAAGTTTGAAACATCTCATTTCTTAATGACTGCCTGAAAGCAACCAGCTTTCAGGATGCATTCACTCAGGGAGGGACAACACATGAGCTGATTTACTACCAGTTCTTTATATACAACAATAAATGCTGGCAAGGATGTGGGGAAATCAGAACTCTTCTACACAGTTGGTGGGATTGCAAATTAGTACAGATGCTATGGAAATCAGTGTGGAGATTCTTCAGAAAACTGGAAATGGGTCCACCATATGATCCAGCTAGACAACTCCTGGGTGTCTTTCTAAAGGTACTGAAGTCGGAATATAATAGTGATACATGCATATCCATGTTTGTAGTAGCAGAATACATAATAGTCAAATTATGGAACCAAATCCAGTGTCCACCAACAGATGAATAGATTATGGGTATATACACAATGGAATTCTACTCAGCAATAAAGAAGAACAAGATTATGTCATTTGTAGGAAAATAGATAGACTTGGAGAACATTATGTTAAGTGAGATTATCCAGTCACAGAAAGTAAAGGGTTGTATGTTTTATGTCATATGTGGAATCTAGGTGTAATTGGGATATAAGAGGGACTTTAGATAATGGAGGAGAAACTCCAGTGGAATGATGGAGGCAGTCTTGGGGTGGGGATAGAGGGAGAATTAATGAAGGAAAAACTTCCACTGACCTTATGTACCTCTGGATGGCCTGCCCTTAGCCTGCTGCAGGGGGTGCCTAGGCTGAGTTGGCTCTTGGGGGGGCTACTTCTGGCTTAGCCTGACTTGGACAGGAGCCCCTGGAGACAGAGCTGTCCTCTGAGGTCTGGGGATACCATTGTAGCTCACCAGCCTCCTGTGTCCTTAACTAAAGGTGTCTGTCCCTTTCTCTGGACAGCAGAGTTTGTAGAGACCTGGTGGGATGGGGGGGACTTTGATGTGTGTGAGAACAGCAATGCCAATCTCAGTATCTGGTATGGGGCAGGAGAGAGTAGGGGGGAGTCAGGAGAAAGCCCGCCAAGTGCTGTGTGCATGGATGTCACAATCACTGTGAATTATATTATGACGTGAGACTATAATGCACCAATAAAAGTATAAAAATCTTTTGATATAAAAAATACATGATCAGGATGCTAGTATGGACTTTCAGTAGCAGATTAAGGCATTTACAAAATGAGCCTCAAGATTAGCAAACTTTAAAAGGCAAGGGCTGTCGGGAGCATGGGTAAGCTGTCTTGCTTATGGGCTCTGCTCCATTCAGGCTGCGACACAAAATATCTTAGACTGGGTAATTTATGAGCAACATAAATGTACTGCTTACAGTTCTGGAAAATGAGAAATCCAGGACTGAGGCTCCAGTAGATTAAGGTCCCATTAGGGTTTTCTTCTTATCTGTGATGTGGTCAAATCACACAAGGGCAAGAGTGTTCACTACAGACTCTTCTTCTTTTTTTTTTTTTTTTTTTTTTTTTTTTTTTTTTTTTTTTTTTTTTTTTGCGGTACTGGGGATAGAACTCAGGGGCATTCTACCTCCGAGCTACACCCCCAGCCCTAGTTTTTATTCTTTATTTTGAAACCAAGTCTCACTAAGTTGCGGAGTGCCTTGCTAGGTAGCTGAGGCTGGCTGCGAACCCAGATCCCGAATGTTGGGATTACAAGCGTGCGCCACCACGCCTGGGTACACTACAGACTCTTCTTAAGGGCGTGGATCCTATTCATGGGGTTGGAGTTCTCAGGATGTAATCACTTCCTAAAGAGCACACTTCTCATTATTACTATTATATTGAGTATTGAGTTTCAACATATGAGTGTTAGGGCATGCTACCCTTGAGACCACAGCTGCTTTATACTGAGTGTCTTGGGTATACCAAGATTGGTTGGAAGGGGACCCTCATTAATCAGTGGAAGAAGGAGGGATACCATATACAGAATGGCAAAGTTGCTGAGCTCCAGAGAAAAACTGCATCCTTTGAAGTGTTTTGTAGGACAAACCCTGAACAAATTTCTGTCCTCATGGAAACCTTTCAGATGCGTTTTCCAAGTTCTTGTAGACAGATCTGTGATATTGAACTGTGATGTTGGAGTCCACTCTACAAGATGTCATGGTTTCCTGAAGGTAAGTGATGCCTGTCTCTACTGAATATGAAATAGATCTGCAGAACTGAGAACACTATAACTTTGTTATGAAACTGCGCTATACTCAGATTATATTTTTAAAAATGTCCTTTGTTGACTATGGAGATCAGTATGGAGGTTCCTCAAAAGACTAGGAATAGAAACATAATATGATTTAGGAGACAGACCACTGAAGTAGTGGGAGGAGATTGGGGGAGGGAGGTGGGGAAGGAAAAAGGAAGAGCTGACTAAAGAAACAGTTCAAATTCTGCTGTGCCCAAGCATGAAGGCATCTCTACCAACCTCGTTGTTATATATGAGGAGGGGTGGGTAGCAGGCAGGACCTGAAAGGAATCACATCAAGACCTTTCTGCATGTTTGCTTGTATGACTGTGAACCTCACTACGATGCATAATTGCAATACACCAATAAAAGTATAAAAAATTGCCTTGGTTGAAAAAAATTATGAACTGTTGGTTGACAAAGTTTTAACCCATAATAATCGCTATCTGTCTTGGGTTCTATTTGCCCCAGCCCTGGAGTGAACATCTCATTAGCAGCACATCCTAGGAGAAAACAATAGAAAAGTCTTAAGATAATATCTATGGCGGCAGACTCAGGGATCTGAGTACTTGAACATAATAAGGGTACATGTTCTTCTCCCTGTATGGGTTACCTACCTGTAAATAATCAAAACCCAGGGAACTCTGTGGCAGGAAATGATTGAAAGTAATTAGGATGATAGTTTTAAGGGAAAGAGAATAGAGTTATTGGAAGAGAGATTTGGATTAATACATTGAAGGAGAAAGATTAACTCTAGATTTTCTTCATTACCCAAAAAAACAGTCTTTGGAATGTTTTTTTTTTTTTGTGTGTGTGTGTGTGTGTACTATGGGAATTTCACATGTAGAGAGGAGTATATTATAATTTACTAAAACATCACTGTATTACATTTAACTGAAATTGATGTTCATATTAAATCTGTTTCACATGAACATGAATAAAAATGGATTATTTTAAAATTAGAAGCTACAATTTTCTACAAATATTTTTGTACTGAAGAAAAATTAGATGGTAATCTAAATACCAAACACTTACAAATGACTAAATATTGGACATGCAGATGAAGGAATATTTTGCATAGTTTAACTGTGCTTACGAAAAGTCTGTAATACTATAGACAAAAAATCTCTCACTATACTGAGAGAAAAATCAAAACATGACTTTTTACGTGAAATATTATCTAAGTAATGTTAGAAAAAAGTATAAGAAATATACTTACTATATGTCCAGTTAGTTGGATTTGAATCCCTCTATACTTCCTAATGTATTTTTTATATTATCCTATTTTTTCAGAGTAAAATTCTAGTCCTCTGGCTTCCTTACACCTCTGAGAGCAGAATGTATTTTCTTTCTTACTGAAGAAGTTGAAACCTTGCAAGGTTGGAGAGTGATACTGCTTCAGTTAGCAGAGCAAATACACAGAAGAGAAAACAATAGCAAACAAAACAAACATCTCAAAGCTCCTTACATTAAAACAAAACTTCTTTTAATGCCTGGAGCGAAGGAAGGCTGCTTGCCTGCTTTCAACAGCCCCTTGTGGTTCATGTTCTCATCTTCCTTCTGGTCTCCGGCCAACCACTTGAATACAGTTGTCATCCTCTGCCTTTCACTCCCTTCTCTCTAGTCTCTCTCAGAAATGCTCATCCTCACAGCCTAGCTTTCCCCCCTTGTTTCAGTAGGTGCAGATTTTATACTCTATGTGCTTCTCACCCCCATTTCTCATTTCTAGCTTCCTTTGGAGAATTTCCACTTAAAGTCTTTTTAATCATCTCAAACTCAATACATTTGCAACTGAACTTACCCATATTCTGCATCTATATGAACCAGCTTGTGTGATGAAAGTGGTCTTTCATTCCATCTTCTTCCTTGTGCTCTGTTTTGACTCTGGGACAGAGTTCTGATTTGTGTTTTGTAATCCCATTTACAGTAGTCCTCCCTTATCCACAGGGATGTGTTCCAAGACCCCAGTGGATGCTTGTAATCTCATAGAGTACCAAACCCTATGCATAGTGTGTTTTTCTTACACACACACACACACACACACACACACACACACACACACGTCATCTCAATACTGGCTACATTTCTGAAACATAAAAACATTTCCTGAAGTTCCTATGAGATCCCAGTTTGAGTCTAAGTGATTATTCTGGTCAGCAATCTTGCAGCTATAATCCAAAGATTGACCATGTAACTTAGATGAAATAAGATTTATTTTCTTATGTTTTTTGGTTTAGTCCATGTCAGGCCGGGGACCCCAGATCTCAGGTCATGATGGCAGGAGGCAGAGAGAGGCAGAGCAACTGGGCTGTGCTCCTCACATCATGGAGGCTGGAATCAGGAGAGAGAGCAGAGGGAGGAGGAACCATTCATAATAATCTCCAAGGTTGTACTCCCAGGGACCCACCTCCAGCCACACCATACTGGGCTTACTGCTGGGGCCTTTTTCATCTGGCCCTTCCAATTTCCTCTTACAAACCAGTTCCAAAGACTCACAAAACACATGGTCAGATTTAGATAGCAGCAACCCCACTTCCCTGGTAAGCATTTTTACATTATCCACTGCTGGTATTACAACCCTAATTACTACCCAGTTTATCTGAGTTACTACCCAGATAAATCCTCATCACTCAATTACGTCAGCTCCAAACAGTAATAAATGAGCTCTTTAGGGGACACTTTATATCTGACTATAACATTCTGCTCCAGCCTCTAAAAATCTCATACCCAGCTCAGAATGCAAAACACATTTAGTTCTCTCCAAGAGTTCCCACAAGTCTTAGCAGTTCCAGCATTGCTGAAAAATCCCAAAGTCCAAAATCTCCTCTGAGACTCCAGGTGAACTCTTGTGAGCCCTTGTAAAAGACAATGGAGATTAAAATAAAAGACAAATTCTATGCATCCAATATACAATAGCAAGGTGCAAACATTTGCATTCCCAAAGGGAGGAATAGAGCCATAGAAAGAAGGGATGGGACCAAAACAGTAATGAAGTCTGTCAGGGCAAGTACTTGATCTTGAAGCTCTGTTTCTGGCATCCAAGGCACATGGTGGTGAGAAGTGATCTCTAAGGGGCCTTGACAACCATGCGCCCTGTGGCCTGGCTGATCACAATGGGCAGTTTACTGCCTCATCCAGCCTGGTTCCATGATTTGCAGTTGGAAGCCTTTCCTCCCAGTTGTTCATGTTCCTGGCATTTCTAAATCTTAGGGGGGGGGGGTTTGCAACTTGGCTTCACCCCCACAGCTTCACAAAGTGCCCCATTTGACAGTGCCATAGTTGCCTGACTTCCAGGTCTTCCTTTGAAATCTGGGGGGAAGCCTCTATAGACCCCTTTTTATAGCAAAGTCAACATTATGTGGGCTCTGATTGGGCCACCAACAGAAAGGGTAGTCATGCCTTCCTTAATCCTTACTGCTGGGGCCTTTTTCATCACAGCCCTGGGCCAGCTCCATCCAGGCTGCCATTGGCCCCAACTTCATCTGGGCTTCCCCTGGCCCCGATTTCATCTGATGCCTCCATCATGGCCATTGCTGGCCTCGCCTCCATCATGACCACCACTTCCTCCTCCCTTTCAGCCATCTTACTTCCTTCCATGACATCATGTCTCTGAGCCCCAGCTCCACATATGCCTTTCTGGTCAAACTGCAAATTTATAAAGTCTCTTTGCTTTAATTTCTGCTCCTGAAATTCAGTGTATGGTTTGCTAAACACAGACATAAATATCTGTAATGTAATTTGAATATTTTGCTGTTTTGATATTTCCTCCACCAGTTTATTCAGTCCATGGTCCTTAAATTCAGCCTCACACAGAGCTTCAAGACATGGACAAAATGTGGATAAGTTCTTTACCAAAGTATAACACACATGGCCTCTACTACATTTCCCTATGGCATCCTCTTTGCACTCTAAACTCTCCTGAGCACAGTCTCTACCATCTGCCTTTCCAACCACATTCTGGCCCTTCCAATTTCCTCTTATAAACCAGTTCCAAAGACTCACAAAACACATGGTCAGACTTAGATAGTAGCAACCCCACTTCCCTGGTAAGCATTTTTACATTATCCACTGCTGGTATTACAACCCTCGTGACTCAATTATATCAGCTCCAAACATTAATAAATAAGCTATTTATGGAACATTTTATATCTAACTACAATGACGATGCTTTCACTGGGGTCCATATTTTTGAGGGTCAGAGGCCCACAGAAGCTCATTGCATACAATCATTTGTATGTGAGAGGAAATGAGACAAAAGAAGGAGTTAAAGAAAGAGCTGATCTTCTGTTTCCAGTTGTGAGTCTGGAAGAAGGGCTGTAGACAGGATGGTTTCACGGGGGGCTCTGCCAGGCATGTCTCTGTTCCTATGTAATGAAGAACAATTAGGCTTGGGGAAGTTCCTCCACTCTTTATTTCTCTTTGCAGTACTGGTGGTGGAGGCCAGACACACTCTACCACTGATCTCAGATACCATACACAGATATCTATCCCCGATTTTTAAAATTTGAAACAGGGTCTAGCTAAGTTGCCTAGGCTAGCCTCCAGCCTGTAAGCCAACTGTCTCAGCCTCTAGAGTGGCTGGGATTACAGGTATGTGCCACCACACCCAGCCATTTCTCTACTCTTTTGAGAAAACTACAGAGATGTAGTCAAAGTTAGCATTGAGACTGTTGCTAAAATTTCTAGAAATAAGTGGACAAAGGAAGGTAAAATGGAGCAATACAGATATGGTGGGAAGGGAATCTTTAAAAGAGACATATCACATTCCTGAATGAGAATAGTCTATTTTATACAAATGCATAAATTTATTTTTGATGGAGGTGAACAGCCAATTGACTTGAGTAACATTTTTAATAGAATGTTGGAACAAGTGGATATCTATATGTAAAAATAGAAAAAAAAGAGAAAGAAAAAAAAGAACCTTGACTTACACCTCATATCTTATACAAAATAATGTAAAACATAAAACTATGAAGCTTATTTTAGTGCAAAATCTTTCTAAACTGGAATTTGGCGAATAGTTTTCAGATGTGATAATAAATACCCAACTATAAAAAGAGAAACTGATACATTGAACTTCATTAAAAAAAACCCAAAACAACAAAAAACCCCCCCAAACTTTTGCTTTGTGAAAACAACTGTAAAGAGAATGGTGAGACAAGCAATCGTCTGGAATGAAATGTTTTCAGATCATATATTTGATGATAGACTTATATACAAAATCTGTAAAGAACTCTCAAGATTCAAAAGCAGAAAGACTAACAGCCCAGTTAAAGATGATTAACTTTTGAACATGTACTTCACCAAAAAGATATAAAGACAACAAATGAACATATGAGAAGCAACTGTTCCGTATGCCCATCCCCTAAAGAAATATGAATCAAAACTTCTGTAATATAACCATATTTCTAAAAAGTGGCTAAAATTAAAAAAAAAAACATTGGCAATAGCAACTTCTGAAAAAGATGCAGGCAGGACTACTGGAATATTTGGACAAGACACTGGTGTGCTACTCTAGAAAGCAGTTTGGTAGTTCCTTACAAAATTAAACCTCCACTCACCACAGGACTCAGCAACCCGATTCCTTGCTACTTGCCCGGATGGGAAGAAAGCTAATGGTCACAGAACACCATGTATGCTAATGTTAATGGCAGATCTATTTGTAATTGTCAAATCTGTAGACAACCCAGATCTCCTTCAATGGGTTAATAGATAAATATAAAGAGATAGATCCATAGAGCAGAGCACCATTTAGCACTAAAAATGAACAAACTATTGATAGATTCAAGCTGGGAAGCATCCCATCAGTATTAGGATATGGATAAGAAGCCAGTTTCCAAAGGCAACATTCTGTATGATTCCATTTGTGTGATATTTTGAGGAGACAAAATTATATTGATGAGGCACAGATCTGTGGCTACTCAGAAAAGAAGTGAAAAGGGGTTGTGACTATAAAGAGACCGAATGAGAGGGACTTTCTGGGTGGTGAAATGGTTCTTATCCTAATTGTGGTACAAATTACACTAGTCTATACATGTACATTTATAGGACTACACATAAAAGAGTCAATTTTTATGCAATAATTAAAAAAAATTAAAAGCCTTACAATTAGAATCTATGATTTCAGCAGCTTATAGTCTTCATAGTTAAGTTATGCATTAATACTGACCATATAGAATTATTGACCATGTAGAATTACTGACCTCATAGAATTACTTAGGAAGTATTTTTTCTGCTTCCACTTTCTGAAAGAGAGTGTGGAGAACTGCTATTTTTCTTCCTTAATGACAGTAGAATTTATCAGTGGAAACATCTGGACCTGGTACTTAAATCTATTGAAGGTTAATTGTTATTAATTTATACACACATTCATACCCATTCCTCCTTGGGTGAGTTGTGGTCCTTTGTATCAAGGAATTGACCTATTTTGTCTATGTTACCAAATTTCTAGGTGTGGGATTTTTTTCCATGTTCCTTCATAATATTTCCAGTATTGTGAGTGTAGTCATGACTCCTCTTTCTTTCATTTTTTGGCATTTTTAACTTATGCTTCTTTCTTCCCTCTTCTTGGTTATCCTGTCTAATATTATTGATCTTTTCAAAGAATCAGCTTTTGACTTGTTGACTCTATTGTTTTTGTACTTTCAATATTATTGACTTTTTTAATATTTATTTATTTTTATCTGATTTATTTAGGCTTACTTTGTTCTTCTTTCTCTTGTTTCCTAAGGAAAGGATAAGGTTGTTGACGCTGGATTTTTCTTAATTATGCATATAAGGCTATAAGTTTGTTTACTTATTTATTTTTGGTGCTGGGGGTTGAACCCATTCTATCTCCAAGCTACACTTTAGCACTATCTTATTTTTATTTGGAAACAGGACGTTGCTAAGTTGCTGAGGCTGGCTTTGAGCCTGCCGTCCTTCTGTCAGCCTCTCAAGCACTGGGATTAAAGGTGTGCATCACCACACCCAATTTAGAAGTTTTATTTTAATCATTGGTTTTTTTTCTGCATCTCCAACATTTTGATAAGTTGTATTTCCATTTTCATTTAGTTCAGAATAAGTTTAAAGAAATTTGGAACATCTTCTCTGACCCATGGATTATTTAGGAATTTAGAAATATTTGGGGAATTTCTTGCCATCCTCCTGTTATGGATTTCTGATTTACTTCCACTATGGTTGGAGAACACACAATGTGTGACTTCTATTCTCTTAAATCTGTTAATGTGTGGTTTGAGTGAGGGCCCAAAATATTTATCTTGGTGATTTTGTCTCTTGAACTTGGAAAGGATGTTTATTCTACTGTTGTTGGATGGATTAATGTATAAATGTCAATTAGATAAAGTGATTGATAGTTCTATTCACTTCCTCTGCATCCTTACTGACATTCTGCCTATTTAATCTATCAATTACTGACAGAAAGGCATTGAAGTGTTCAGCTACAATAGATTTGTCTCTTTACCCTTTCAATCCCAACAGCTTTTCCTCATATATTTTGATGACCTTTTGTTAGGTTCTTGCACATTTATGATTTTTTTTTGTCTTATAACAGAAGTAGCACCTTTGCCATTACACAATACCCTTCTATATTCTTCATAATCTTCTTGGTTATGAATTCAACTTTGGCCAAAATTTATGTGGTTGCTGCAACTTTGGGGGAACTACTAGTAGCAGGGTATGTCTTCCTCCATCTCTTTACTTTTAAGCTGTCTGAATGGGCTTCTGTTCAGATAGAACCTGTCAACAACCTGTGGGTGAGTCTTAGTTTGGATGCTTTCTGCCAATCTGTCTTCTAATGAGTGTATTTAGACTAGTCACATTTAAAGTGAATTGATGCATTTGAGTTAATATCTCCAACTTCTTTGAATAAGACAAGAAGAAGTAAAGAGCTAGAAATACAAAAGTGGAAAATGTTGACTTTTAAGTTCCCAAAGGTAAAAGATGAAAAGATTTGCATTCATACTTAGCCTGTTTTCTAGGCACCTGAACTCTCTTGGGTGTTGACATACGTTGGGTAATGACTAGCACCAGTTCACGTTCTGCCTGCACTCTTCCCTGTCTTATTAGCTGTATCACAGAAAGCCTCATCCCTGTCCCTCTCAAAATTGTTCTGAGTAACCAGTAATATCACAGTCGGGAAGCTGTGTTTTGCAAGGAACCACAGTATAGAAGAGTATTTATACCCAGGAAGTGAAACTGGGCATGGGTAGAAACCAAAATAATCCCAAGGAAGAAGAATGCCTCCTTTTGGGTCTTTTTAGCCAGCTGGACATTCTGTGTGTGAGAGAGGCTGGGACTTTTCAGCAGATGAAAGACGCTTCATGGTCAGCTCCTTGATGGGGTGAGAGAGGGTGTTGAAAACATTTGATTCCACATTGTCTGTTTCGCTATTCTGATCAAACACTGTTTCTGAAAAACATGGGTGATAAATGTGCTAGAAGTCCCTGGTGATAAGATGTTCTGAGTGACACCTGTCAGGAACTGCATAGCCCTGGACCCCAGGAGACACCCTCACACAAAGAGTGAGACTACCAGGTGAAAGGCATTTATTTCATTGAATTCCAGAATGCAAGGTCCATTTTCGGCTTGATGAGATTTGGCTTTATATAGATCAGAAAAAAAAAAAAATCCCAAGGCTTCCATCTTTGTCATTAAATATGAAGCATGTTTTGTCAATTTCTCTGTCGGGTTGCATTATGGTGGGTTCCGCATGAGCTCATCTCCCCTACACGACTGGGGACTCCTTTATTCAGAGTTTATTTCAACATTTTCCATGTCTAGCACAGCATGTAGGATCGGGTAAAAGATCTCATGAATGTTTATTGAAAGATTGTCAAAATCTTTGCCTACATGCTTTGCTTTTAATTATCCAGGTTTCTTTTTCTTTCCAAGTTAACAGATTTTCTTTGTTACATTTAGCCACCTTATCATGCTCTTGGTGAACATTAGGTGTGGCTTGGTCTTTGGCATTGCCTCTGTTAATCTGTTAATTCTGAGAGGGAGACTGGCAGTGCTCTGGGGTATAAAGATACATTTCCTTCTGGATCTCTGTATTTTCTTGTTTTGGTACTAGGCATTGAGCAGGGGCATTCTATCTCAGAGCTATACTCCCAGCCCTTTTTCTTTTTGTTTTTGAAACAGGCTCTTGCTAGATTTCTGCAAGTCTCACTAAGTTGCTGAGGCTGGCTTCAGACCTGTGATTGTCCTGTCTCAACCTCCCAAGTCCTGGGATTATAGGTGTGTGCCGCATCTTTTTTTCAAGGCTTTTCTGATTAACAGGCACACCCCTCGTTCTAGTGGAAGGTTCATCCTGGTGTGTCACAGGTCTGAGGTGCAGCCTGGCCACTGACATGACAGCGGGTCTTTCCCTCTTTACTGGGTGCTCATCTGTACCTTGACCTCAAATCTACAGGATGCTCCTTGGTCGGACTCTGCCTCGTGTGCTCTCTGGTTGTCCTATTCAGCTTTTGTGTAAGTATGTAATTATTTCTGTGTGTTCCTTCTAAATGCCTTAGTCCTATTCCATTTTCCTCCGCCTGTAGTCTATAGCTCCACAGTATACAGCTGCTTAGGCATCTCAGTGGAGCTAAGACAGAATGACAATGATGCCAAGAATCCAGCTCAAATAGTGCTATGTTCATATATGAAGTTATCAATATCAACCTCAACAATATGTATGGGGAAGGGCAGAGAGTGGGCTAGGGTGGGGTCCAGAGGGAAGCACACTAGTGCCGTGTGCATGGATGTTTCTATAACTCTGAACCTCATTATGATGTGCAATTACAATGCACCAGTAAAAGTAGATATATAAATGTTGTCTTATAATATGAGTCCTAGTTTTCCTGAGTAATTCCTGCTCTCTAAAAGTTAAAATTTGTTAGTTTGGCATACAAAGCCTTCTCAGTCTGATTCCTCCTCTGTTCCTGGTCATATTTTCTTACACTTTTCTCCCCATGCCCGGAGTCAACACAATGAATCATTTCCCACTCCCTGAACAGTTCCCTTACATTCACACCTCTAGCTGTACTGTTTCTTCTCTTTGGAATTCATCCCCTCCCCTCCCCCCAGCTTGTGTACCAGATAATCTCTTGTCATTTTTTTCTTGGTACTGGGGTTTGAACCCAAGGACATTCTACTGTCAAGCTAAACCTCCGGCCCCTATTTATTTTGAAACGGTCTGTGATCCTCCTGTCTCAGCCTCCCAAGTATTGGGATTACAGGTATGTGCCTGACTCTTATTAATGTTTTGAAACCATTCCAGATCACAAATACTGCCTCTCTGGGTATCCCCAATATCTAATTCTCTCTCCCTCCCATCCTGTATCTCACTTAACTCTCCTTTAGCCTTTTGTATATACATGTATAATAAAGTATTAAAACCATACTTTTAAATGTATGTCTTTTCCATTAGACTTTTAGCTTCCTGGAGCCAGGCAACAAAGCCCTTTCATCTTTATTTCCTTCACACAGCATACAGCCTCATTCATCACCCTTCCCTATTAGACACTTTCTGAATGAATGGCAGCTGAAAGGGCCTGGGAAGATCTTGAAATGTGCCTTCAACGGGCTGTTATTACGTCTGATGAGATATGGACATTCTAGGATCTCTAATTAAACTGCTCATAGTCACTAATTTTAATAAGCTTTAGTAGAACCGGGTGAATTAAAGGAGCTAAGAGAGGAAATCTATTTCCTCTAGGTTATCCCAGCCGGAGGCCACCCTTCCTGTGACTTATTGATTGATATGTCATGTATAAATGTATTCCAACATGGATTTTGGTATGAGAAACCCTGGTGCTTTTAAGGAGGAAGGAAGGGGGTGTTGGAAAAAAATTAAAATGTGCCTGGATTCTGTATTGTTTCCTTCATTGGGTGGAGATTCACAAGGAAATCAAAAGGTCAATTTTTTAAAAAAGTGTCTTGGCAGCCGGGCGTGGTGGCGCACGCTTGTAATCCCAGCATTCGGGAGGCTGAGACCGGAGGATCCGGGTTCGCGGCCAGCCTCAGCTACCTAGTGAGGCCCTCCGCAACTTAGTGAGACTCGGTTTCAAAATAAAGAATAAAAAATAGGGCTGGGGGTATAGCTCGGAGGTAGAATGCCTCTGAGTTCAACCCCCAGTACCGCAAAAAAAAAAAAAAAAAAAAAAAAAAAAAAAAAAAAAAAAAAAAAAAAAAAAAAAAAAAAAAAAAAAAAAAAAAAAAAAAAAAAAAAAAAAAAAAAGTGTCTTGGCTATTCATCTGTTGATGAACACTTAGGTTGGTTCCAAATCTTGGCTACTGTGGATAAAGAAAATGTTGTGTATACACACAATGGTGTTTTACTCAGCCATAAAGACGAACAAAATCATGTCATTTTCAGAAAAATGAGTAGAACTGGAGAATACTATGATAAGTGAGATCAGCCAGGCTCAGAAAGTCAAGGCATATATATTTTCTATCATACAAGGAAGTTAGAGAGAAAAAAGGAAAGAAAAGAGACTTTATGGAAATTGTGGGGGAGACCATAGAGTGGTGGAAGGGAATCAGGGGAAGGAAGGAACAGGGAAGGGGAAGGAGTGGGGAAGGAAGCACTGGTATGGTATGTGCATACACAAATGTATCACAATGACCTGATTATCATGCAGAATTACAATGCACCAATAAAAATGATATAAAATCCCTTGACTCACACTCCTTCCTGCCCTCTCTTTTCAGGTAGATCTTATTCTTCTTTATGTATTTTTGCACAAAATAGGATCCGTGCTTCATCCAGGGGCTTTTTAAAAGCTGTAAAATGTCCACTTGCAAGAAATGGCCTTTCCTCTTCTTGGTCCCTACTTGAAAGGCAGGTGTCTAGGAGCCAAGCACAGGTGACTCTTATTCTCATGTTCCCACCTACAGTGGGTATTAAGAGCATCTAAAAATCTTCCTACACTGTCAGGAGAGTTTTCGGCCCATAGCCCTATACAAAGCATCCTTGACCTCCTTATTCCTCAGGGTGTAGACCACCGGGTTCAGGAGGGGGGTTATGACAGTGTAGGTCACCGAGATCAGCTGGTCCTCGTCCCTGGTGTTCTCTGACTTGGGCTTGAGGTAGGCGATGGAGGCGCAGCCGTAGTGGATGATGACCACGGTCAGGTGGGAGGCGCAGGTGGCAAAGGCCTTCTTCCTGCCCTCAGCAGAGGCAATCCTGAGGATGGTGGAGATGATGAGGACGTAGGAGATGAAGACCAGGCCCATGGGAACAACAAGCACCAGCACACTGATGATCAAAGTCAGTATCTCGTTGGCAGTGATGTCGATGCAGGAGAGCTTCATCACGGGACGGATGTCACAGAAGAAGTGGGCCACCATGGTGGCACAGAAGGGTAACCTGAACACAGCTGACACCTGAGTCATGGCGACAGCCAGGCCAATGCTGCAGGCCCCACACACAAGCTGCACACATACCCTCTTGCTCATAATAATTGGATATCTCAGGGGGTTGCAGATGGCCACATAGCGGTCATACCCCATGGCCGTGAGCAGGAAGCAATTGGTGATTCCGAAGGTTACAAAGAAGAACATCTGGGTGGCACAACCTGCCAATGATATGGACCTGCTCATGCCCACAAGACTGGAGAGCATCCGGGGGAGAATGACCAAGGTATATACAGTCTCTGACGTGGACAGCATGCTCAGGAAGAAGTACATGGGGGTGTGCAGATGATGGTCAGCTCGGATGATGGTCACGATGATGATGTTGCCTGCCAGAGTTAAGAGGTAGAGCATAAGGAACACCGCAAAAAGTGTCAGCTGATGCTCATGGAAGCTGGAGAAACCTTGGAAAAGAAACTCGGTGGCCAGAGTGCAGTTCTCACTCCTCATCGAGTGAACACCCAATCTGAAAGGGCAAAGAATGAAAGTTATATAATTTCCAGTAAGCAGATGAAGTCCATTTCTGAAACTGCCTAAATTTGGTTCTCAGCTATCAATCTGGGGACACATTGCTGGGTTTATTTAAATATATATATATATTTATATATATTTATCAATTTATATATATTGCAATTTCCTGTGCATCTGCAAAACAGACTGACTCTTTTTTCTCACTGTGTAACCATGCATGTTCCTACATCTAGTCTTCCTTCTTTTCACAGAAAGCCTTCCTCCTTTTCTCCTCCGATGTAATTCCTCTCCATTCTCCATAGATGAGTGCAAGTTTGCATTCCTCCATAAAATCCTGTTATACTCTGATGTTCTCAAGTTCATTTGGATCCTCTAGGCCCCCACCATTCCTGCCTCTCCTTACACAAATCCTCAGAGACTTTATCAGACCTTTTACATCTTTCATTTCTCATTAGCTCAGGATGTTGCATGAATTAGATGTTGGGGGGCAATTGTTTAGGAGTATGTCAGAGTTTCCTTTCAAAACTACGAATCACGCTCCCTGCACATCCTTTAGGAAGTCAAGGCAAAGGAAATATAGAAAGTTTCTCTTGTTTTCAGAGGAGGGAAAGGCACATCTTAACACCACTGGCCTCTCCCCACCGCTGTCTGCATGATGGAAGTCTCCTGACAGCTCATAGCACTGATTCACAGATATTATAAACGATGCTGCATCTTTACCTTCCTAGACTTGTGGGCAAATTTACAGCCAATATGACTTTGAGAATAGGCTCACACCTATTTGGCAGAGGTAAACAATTGTATTGGGAAAGGTGCAGCAAATTCAAGTGTCCCTCACCCAAAATCAAAGCACTCTGAGTGTGTGTGTGTGTGTGTGTGTGTGTGTGTGTGTGTGTGTGTGTCTATCTATCTATCTATCTAGAGAGAGAGAGAGAGAGAGAGAGAGAGTTACAATAAGGACACATCATTGTATTGAAGGATGGGGATCATTCCAATTTATGTGATATTTCACATTTTTGTCTCTTTAAACAGTAAGCTCTTGGAGGGTGTTTAAATTATACTCTGATTTGCTTATGCATATTCAGAGAGTGACTTTTTACATAAAGTAAATCACATCAGTGACTAAGGTTAGAAGGTATGGAGACTTTCTTCAAGTTTACAAAAATCTATTTAACGGGAGTTGATGACCAGCTATTAATCATTTACACTAAGAATGCTAAAAGAAAGTAAGGCTGTGGTAGAAAATATTTCCCAATAGAGAAAATTATTTGACACTAAAATACGTGGACTGAAGGCATTTGTCTTCTGTGAGGCCTCCAAGCAAAACCCAGGCAGCAGTCCAGTGTTGGGTGGCACCTCTACATGAAACCCCAGATGCTAGGCAGAGCTGTGGACTCTTAAAATGATGAACCTGGGTGCTGCTGGTACTTGGTGTTGCTAAATACCCCACAACAAATGTGATGGTTCCTCCCAAGGGAGAATCATCCTATCACAAATTCCAGTAGGGCTCCCACTGAGAGATCCTTGGGTTGGAACGTCATCTGATCTGGCTGAAGTCTGTCTGTCTTGAGAATGTAGGAGAATGGCTACCATGACATGGCTAGCATTTTTCTTCCTTGGAAGCCTCTACTTCTCCAACAGAAGTTGAGGGAAGAGACACGTCCTCACAAAGCCCTCCCCAGCTGCATAAGAGCTGCTTGGTGACAATAAGTTAAAGTTGGTTTGTGGGTGACAAGCTCCATTCCCCCCTCCCATTTTCTTTTATTGATGCATATAATTATATATATATACATATATATATATATTTTTTTTTGGTGGTGCTGGGGATTGAACTATTGAACTCAGGGGCATTCTATCTCCAAGCTACACCCCCAGCCCTATTTTTTATTCTTTATTTTGAAACAGGGTCTCACTAAGTTGCAGAGGGCCTCACTAGGTAGCTGAGGCTGGCCACAAACCCGGATCCTCTGGTCTCAGCCTCCCAAATGCTGGGATTACAAGCGTGCGCCACCATGCCCAGCTTGCTGCATATAATTATAAATCATAGTGAGGTTCAGAGTAATAGAAACATACATGCACACAGCACTTGTTGTGTGTTTCCCTCTGGGTCCTTCCCTGCTCCCCTCCCCAGATAATATTAACATTGTTATTGATAGCTTCATGTTAAACATAGGACTATTTGAACTGTTTCCTTTAAGTCTTTCCCTCCTCTCCCTGTCTCTCTCTCCAAATCTCCTTCCAGTATTCTACCAGTTTCTCCCCTCATTTATCTGAGGTTCTCTTTGATTCCCAATTTCTCTCTTGCTTCTACATATGAATGAAAACATATATCCTTTCACTTTCTAGGAATGGCTAATCACACTTGGCATAATATTCTGTAGTTCTATCCATTCTCCTAAAACTGACATAATTTTGTTCTTTATGGCTAAGTAAATTTTATTGTTTGTATATCCCATAGTTTCATAATCTATTCATCTGCTGATTGATACCTAGGCTGGCTCCATAATTTGGCTATTGTGAATTGTGCACTATAAACATGGATATGCATGTATCACTCTAATATTCTGACTTCAATTTGGGGGGGGAAGATCCCCAAGAATGGTATAGCTGGTCATATGGATTCTATTCCTAGTCTTTTGCAGAACCTCCATGCTGATCTCCATAGTGGCTGTACTAATTTGTGATCCCAACAACAGGATCCTTTTCCCCATGTCCTTGCCATTCCCTTTTTTAAAGAGTACTCACAAGACTCCACCGAGTGCTGAGTCACAGAAGGAAGACAAGGAGGGAAGAGTGAAATGTCCCTTAGTCGCAGTGTACAGGCACAGGGACAGGCAAGGTGAGCAACAGGACTTTGATGGCGCTGAGGCCGAGCAGGCTGGGGCGAAACCCTCTCATAGAAAGTGGCCAGGCTGGGGACTCGGGCAGTTTTGATCACCCCTCTGTGTGCAAAAGTCTTTGAAGCCCGGGAAGATGCCCTACAAGGATCATCCATGTGAGCTCCTGGAGGTCGCTCCCTGAAGACACCCCAACAGCCACCCTGGGGCTGGGAGGATGGAGGCAGAGGTCCCTGGGGGCCTTGTTATGCTTAGGGCTCATTTACTCATTGCCCAAATTAGCACTTTGGGAACCTAGAAGCTTTTGCTCCAAGTGAAAATAGCAGTAGAGAATGCTGGTTTATTAGGTTAGATTTTACTTGAGTAAGTTACTATGATTTTTGTTTTTGTTTTCAGATGTGCTTTGGGTAGCCATTGTGACAAATATTTGCAGATCAAGTCTATAGCCAGATAGTCTTGGATCTCGGTAAGTTTATACCCTTCTACTTACAGGCAGGAACTCTGCCATCTTAAGAATCATTGGAATAAAGGGTCTGATACACAATGGTCTTACAGAGGTCTGTTCATAATTTCCCTGTGGCATCAAGGATTGGAAGTGTGCAGTCTTTAGACCCAGAGGTCTTCTCTCTGGGGCCAGGAAACTGAAATGAGCCTTTGAACATTGTTCCTTTACCCAGAATTCCCTTCCTTTCTCCATTGGCAAACTTCTACCAGTCTGTTTACACCCAGCTCCAAATTTATTTTCCACAGAAGACTTCCCATGGGCTAGTTTATTGCTTCTTCCACAATTTCTTAGTCTAAGACAAGGCACTTATCTGTGCCTAACAATTAGCATATGCCAGACCCTGCTGGAAATACAGAAATGAGCAAGATTCTGTGCACCCACCTTTAATGAGCTCAAGGTTTAGTTGCAGATGTTCAATAGACAATCATAATAAACACCACACAGAAGTGAGGCAGGGAGAAGACTTATCCTGATCAAACTCAGGCTGACAATGATGGGAGGTTCCATGTGTGGGTAAAGTGGGACCAGGTAGAAAAATCTTTTAGAGTATTTGGGTGGCCTCTCAAGTGATTCCCACTTATCCCTTCTGTTCACAGTCTTCAAGGTTCCTCAGCAATCAGCCTCTTAAGGGAATGAACTTCTTTACCACTATGCCCTCTTCCTGTCTACCTAGTGCTTTTGCTTCCTTGCTGGAAAAAGACATCCCCGGCACTAAGATTTGGTAGATTGATCTGGCAGCAGTGTGAAAATGGATTCAAGATTGGTGATAAGAGGTAGAGAAACCAGCTAGGCTGCTGATGTAACAGGGTAATTGGGATCGATCCAGAGGGGTGGCTATAGCCCCAGAGAGGAGGAACAGATGTGAGAGACATTTGAGGCAAATCAATAGGGCTTGTACCTGAATCAATGTGTGTAGCAATGGAGAGGAAAGAATCAATCATTTCACAAACTCCTCTTATCATTTCATAAACTTACTCTTATATTCACTCATGTCAACTCCCTGACTATTTGCAAAATATCTTCCTATTGTAATAGATGAATCAAACAAAATTATTTCTATATTAATGGCCTATCAATAGATGTGATTGATGGCTATGGGCTCTCAACAAGGAAGGAGCAGAGCTGGGTAAAATAGCTGCATGCTTTATGATGTTGTTGCTTTGAGACAATCAGAAAGATTTTGGAAATGGGGAACTGGGTTGATATTATAAAAATGTGGCACCTGGTGGAAAGGAGAGGTTATTTAGCTTTAGTAGTATCTAATATCTACTGGATTTTTTCACAAGTTTTTGTCTCACTTAATCCTCCAAATGACCTTGTGAAGTTGGTGGTATTATTTCAAATTGCACATGAGAGATGGATGAGAAGGCCACTCTGCTATCAACCGTATGTATATTGGGATTTAGTGGTGGAACTCAATGAACGTATACAGGGAGACTGTGGCAAAACAGCCCAGAGAAGCTGCAGGGAGCTCAGGGGGGCTATGTTCCAGTAGTACTTGTAGCTCATTCATGGTTTTCAGTTTAGTTTAAGATCTCAGGACTAGAGAGCCCAATGATGCTTTGGAATCACCAATGGGAGGCCTTCAGGGCCTTGAATAAGGCCCATGACAGATTTAACTGAGGTCCCTGAAGTGACATTTACCCCAGCATTGTCTTTTACCCTCTTCCTGTTATGTAGATCCGGGCAGTCTGACTTTTCTACATGTAAAAAAATTCTTTTCAAATTTCAAAATATTTCATGGATCTGACTTAATATCACTTGGATACCAAAATCAAGTGATGTGTGCATGTGTGTTTGGATCACTTTGTCTCTCACTATGATGCATAATTACAATGCACCAATAAGAGCATAGAAATAATTGTTGCACTATTTTGAGCTACTTGTAGGAAAAGATAAATTCTGGAAAAAAAAACCTGTAAAAATTGTTAATCATTGCTTTCACATGAACTAGAGTTACTCTCAGAAACAGTGGCATATGCTTTTTGTAAGATTTTATTCATCGTTTATGAGGATTGCTGCACACAGGAATCCTGGGACTTCTTGCAGTGACTCTGTGGAAACTAGTAGAGAAGAGGGGATAGGCTAAAAGAAGTATTTGGCCAGCTAGCAGTGAGGAGAACAGGACAAGGGAATCTGGAGGAGAAATGCAGGTGAGTGGCTGAGTGGTTTATTAACACCGGGCAGGTGTATCCAGGAAGCAATTCTTGGAAGACCCTGAGAGAATCAATTCCCCTTTAATGGAACATGGATCAGGGAACATAGGACAAGTCCATTTGCACAGTCCTGGGAAAAGAGACCTCACTCTCTCACTCTACCTTGTTTTTAAAAAGAGGGCTCTTCCATTAAGTCTGGGCCAAGGGCAACTTTATGTTGACCTCAGAGTGACCTAGAGTAGTGTGCATGTGTGCATGTGCATGTGTGTGTGTGTGTGCATGCGTGTGCGTGTGTGTGTGTGTGTGTGTGTGTGTGTGTGTGTAGTATGTGTAGTAGGTACTAACAGCTATCACTCTTTCCCACGAGACAGAAGCTGTTATTCCAGAGCTCTGCTGGGTCTTCACAGTAATCCTGAGAGGCTGGTATTGTCACTTCACTGTGCAGACAGGAGACAAAAGCCAGAGAGGGTAGGTAACTTTTCCTAGGACAGAAATGTATAATGGTGGACCTACAGTTGGGCCCACTTTGGAATTACTTTTCTCCTTTGCTCTGTGTGATTTTCCTGAGGGGACAAAGATGCACCTAAATATTTAAGTAATAAAAGCATGCTATAATACACGATATCTGAATGTCCAGACTGATTTCCAATAGCCATGAACATCCCTAATCAGATTTGAGAGATGTATAAATCCCAATTTGGGAGGTCTCTTCTTCCACTTGTATAATTTAGTTGGTATAAAGGAGAGGCCTTGTTAATCACTGTGAGCTTGTAATGGAGCCACAGACTCTGGGCTGGATTGTTTGTGTTTAAGTCCAGATCCTGCCACACACAAGCTATGTGGCCTCGAGGAATTTACTTAATCTTTTCAGGACTCAGTGTTCTCACCTGTAAAATAAGAGAATATCCACCTCTTAGATTTGTGGTGGGGATTATATGAATAAAGTACTTAAAACAATGCCTACCACCTTGGATGCTGTGTGCCAACATGGGATCTACTAATGGGGAGCAAATAGCCTGAAAGTTTTAAAATAGTAAAAACAAAGGAGTGAGAAGGGCCGTCTACTGGTGCTCATTGTATTTCAGCTCCCCACAGCTGTCTTCTCTTCTTCTTTCTTTTCACAGCTAACCATGGGACATCTACTATGTCACAGGCATTGTTGTAGGTGCAGCCGATGAAAAAAGCACTGAGAGTGAAGCCCGAGTCATTGAGTCATTGCCAGTGTAGACAGACATCACCTGGCTTGGGCAAGGCTCTCTAGAAGCACAACCTGAAACAAAGACCTGGATGTAAGGGATTATCAGGGCAAATTCTCAGAGATGGAAGAGAAGCAGAATGGGACAGGGAAGAGCTCAGCAAGGACATGGTCTCAGCTGGGGTCTGACTTGAGCCTGGTCTAATGGAGGCTCCCAAATTGAATGCTAGAGTTGCTCCCATCTTCAGGCAAGGTGGATGACTTTGGTAGCTTCTGAGTCACTCAAATATTCATGGTGTGCAAAGATGGGGTTTGTCACACCTTATGTCCTTTCTGACTGATACTTCTTCAGAGAAGAGGGGTGCTATGAGCAGTTAGCTGAGGACAGGCCCCAGCCCAGCAGAGGGGATTTGGCAGGGATCAGGACAGTTCACTGTACCAACCAGAGTGCCTGGGCAACAGGGAGCCGATGTGAAAAATGGGGGCTCTTCCTTTGCAATTCTGAAATCTGAAGGAAGATATTTTTATGTCTTTTTCCTCAAGCTGCTGAAAACCTAGACTTCTTAGCCAGCTTGTAAAATGGCTATCAGAGCTTGGGCCTGACAGCTGTCTAGGCTTCACACACATGGTAATAGGCACACAGTAAATCATGAGTGGATTTGTTGTTAACTGTAGTGTAGCATCACATTGGAAGTGCCATGCACAAACCATGGAGAACCTGTCATTTTAGTGCCCTGATTTTATGTGGAGGCCAGGTGCCACTTACATAAATTCCTGTGATATTATGCTGTATATTCTCCCCACCCTTCCTGTGGTTTATCAGACCTTTTGCAAGAAAAACAGAAATGATGTTTAACATTAGCGTTCAGTGCCCAGATGTGCTTTATCCTAGTCAATTCTGCTCAAGCTTAGAAAGCCCATCTGTCCAGCTTGGCGAGTCCATTCATCTCTTCTTTCATTGATAGTTTCACTTCTGGTTTCATCTAAGACCAACCAGCACCTAAGGAAGGGGCTTTCTGCCCAAAGCCCTGAGCAAGGCATCTTTGACCTCTTTATTTCTCAGGGTGTACACTACAGGGTTCAGCAGGGGCGTGATGACAGTGTAGGTCACAGAGATGAGTCTGTCCTGCAGGGAATTTTGAGATTTGGGTTTTAGGTAGATGAAAGAGGTGCAGCTGTAGTGGACAATAACCACGGTGAGGTGGGAGGCACAAGTGGCAAAGGCCTTCTTCCGGCCCTCGGCCGATGCCATCTTAAGAATGGTGGTAATAATCAGGACGTAGGAGAAGAAGATCAAGATCATGGGCAGAACCAGGACACAGAGGCTGATGAGCAAAGTGATGAACTCTTTGACAGTAGTGTCAGCACAGGCTAGCTTCATCAGGGGCCGAATGTCACAGAAGAAGTGGGAGATGATGTTGGCGTCGCAGAAGGGCAGGCTGAAGACAGAGGACACCTGAACGATCGCTGTGGTCAGGCCAATGGTCCAGGACCCGCTTGCTAATTGCACGCACGCCTTTTTGTCCATGATGAGTGAGTACCTCAGGGGGTTGCAGATGGCCACGTAGCGGTCGTACCCCATGGCTGTGAGCAAGAAGCAGTTGTTGACGCCGAAGGTGAGATAGAAGAAGAGCTGGGTGGCACAGCCAGGAATAGAGATGGCTTGTTGGGGGATGAGGAGACTGGACAGCATGCGAGGGATGATGGCCACAGTGTAACAGGTCTCTGAAATGGATAGCACACTGAGGAAGAAGTACATGGGCGTATGAAGTTGACGATTAAGGTAGATGACAGTCAAGATGACAGCATTGCTGGCGAGTGTCAGCACGTACAGGACCAAAAAGGCCACAAAGAGGACCAGTCTGTGATGCCACTCAAAACTCGAGAAACCTTCAAAGGTGAACTCTGTCACTGTGGTGAGGTTGGGCCTGGGCATTGAGGAGGCTCTGGGGCTGAAAGAGAGGCATTAGGAAGGTTGAGAGTCTGGGTTGGAAGGAGTAGGGTGGACCTGAGTCATCAGTTGTGGCCAGCAGGAGGTGGCTCTAAGCGGGGCATGGAGGTGTATGCCTGTGAGCTCAGCTACTTGGGAGGCTAAAGCAGGAGGATCATAGGTTCAAGGCTGCCCTAGGTAATTTAATGAGACCTTGTCTCAAAATGAAAAAATAAAAGGAGCTAGGGATATAGGTCAGGGGTAGAGTGACTCTGGGCTCCATTCCCAGTACTGCAAAAAATAAATAAATAGTAAGTAAATAAAAACAAAAAGGATGTATCTCTGGACTTCAGAAGCTGTCAACATTGAGACACTGGCCAAGCTCTCAAAGACCTCGCAAGGTTCTCACAGCCTTGCGATGGGATGGGAGTGGGGTGGGAGAGAATGTAAGTCCACAGCCATGGCTCTCCACAAAACTCACCTGGAGAGGGGGGAGGGTGGCGGGATTCCAAGGGAAGGGGTCCAAGAGGTGTGTGCGTGTAGGTTCCTATCACTCTATATCCCGATATGATGTATAATTACAATGCACCAAATAAAAGCGTGAAAATGTGTGTGTATTAAACACCTTCCTGCCTGGGAGGTGCTTAAGACAGCTTCAGCTCTGGCCCAAGGGCTTTCCATTTGGTCAGTCTCCATACAAAACACTGCCTCGTTGCTGGGTTTAAATGCAAATGTCCTACTGTCTGGAATGAGACACTGCCTTTTTTTTTTTTTTTTTTTTTTTTTTCTTGAGAAAAATCCAGTGTGTGGACCCAGAACTTTCTGGTGCCCAGAGGCAACTCCTTTCCTAGTCTTGGTTCCATCCTGCAGCTCCCAGATATCCCTGATTTTAACACCTTCATCTCTCTCCCCAGTGGAGATAGTTTCTGCTTCTACTTTCTAATTAAATTAAGCATGATAAAAGCTCTGAATCTTCAAAATACTAACTGTAAGACAACAGTGATTAAAAAAAATATTTAAGTGTTTAGAAATCTCTGGCTTTCACCCCAGTGTAAATAGAATGACACCCAACTATCTTTGTTCTCTTCATTTGTCTCCATTTGCTCACCTATAAGATAGAAGAATAACAACTACGTAGTGTTACCATGGAGATTATATGCTTTATGTTATGTTCTTGCTATGGGAAAACAATGCACCAACTTCTGCTCTGCTCCTGTCTCCTGTCTTCACAGTGCTGGGATCTGCTTGTGCCCTCATGTTCAGGCTGCCCAAACAGAGTTTCTCTCCTCTCTCTCTCTCTCTCTCTCTCTCTCTCTCTCTCTCTCTCTCTCTCATTTTCATTTCTAATTATTAGTTTCTCCAAACCCTATCTGCTGGAGAGTCCAGTTCTTATTTTCTAGATCCATCTCCTATCAACTCTAGATTCTGATATGTGTAGGGCTGGGGTGGGTAGGGGGTCTGGAATTGAATCTCTCCCAGCTCCAGTTACTTAACCCACAGCCCTGGATGAATTTCCTATCTCTTCAAGCCTTGACTTTCTTACTTGAAAGATGAAGGCAGTGCTCATATCTATATCTTAGAGGCTGATGTGAGGAAGCCTGAGGATATTTCTCCATAAGGCATTTAGCAGAAACTGGCATAGTGTGTGCTCTCAATAAATGAGTCCCAGTGATAAATACCATCATATGCTTCAAGATAAATAGATCATTGCTTTATCTTCCACGTTTTGCATAGAATGAAAAATTGAGGTGATTCTTGGATACCTCCCTCTCCCAAGCTTGGCTCTAGGGGTAAAAGGCCATCTTCATCCAACTAGTACTTGGGTGACAGCTTGCAGTTAGAGGTGGTGTTTCCACCTGTTGGAGACAGGAGAAGTGGGCAGCAGGCAAGGAAAGACAGTATTCAAGAGAGAATCCCAAGGACTGGGGACAGGGTCTGGATGTTGGTTGGCCTGGGTAAGCTATGCCCATTTCTCTCCAGCCCGCAGAGTCCTGCCGGCGTCCCTGTGCAGTTTCCAGTCTGCATTCACACAACACTCATACCTCAGCTACTCACTCACAGAATAATGTCTCCCTGGCTTCCAGTTGAGACATGGGACAGGGAAAGGAGGAAATTGTGGGGACTCATATGCTCAGAAAAAATGCCCTTTTCCATATAAAGATAGAAAATTAGCTTCATTTAACCAGAGTCAGAGTTTCCGTGGCATGGCCTCCGAATGCCGTATATTAGGAGTGTGAAAAAGAATGGTGGAGACAGGCTGGCTGTTCCCAGCTCCCTCGGCTCCCTCAGTGTGACCCCAGGAAGATAATATTCTGGGATACACTGGCTAACTAAGCCCTTGGAAGCTTGCTGAGAGCCTCTAAGGTAAGAACCTATTCTGCAAGATTTCTTTTCGTTATTTATGCTGTCCAAGTTTCTAAGTTTTGTGGCACAGCTGTGCACTTATATGGTTCTGCCTGAGAATATTCTCAGGGCAGAAAAGGCAAAGAAGTAGCCGTCTCCTGGATACAAGGCTCATAGGCCACATTCAGTGGCAGAAGAATCCCTGCTTCCTTCACCACATGGAGAAGTGGGACTTACACCTTCCAGGCAGGCTGCAGGAGAGCGAGACTCAGCACCACCACGATTTCCAGGACTCTTGTTGTGCTGCGGCAGACACAGCAGAGACTCTTTCAAAGGGAAGGACTAGAAGAGCAACATAGCACCCACCAGGGCCTTTCCGGTAATGCCCTGATTAGTCAGATCTGGCAAAAAAAAAAAACATACAGAAATCAGCACTGGGCTGCCCTGTCTCCCCAGAGCCCTCTTTCTTTTAAGTCTGGATTGTAGGCTGTCAGAGAACACCATTCTATTCCTCCCTGCACCAGGACTCTGGGGTCCCGCTCCCTGAGCCACAGTGATGGTCCCCAAGGCAACAGCAGCAAGATCCCAATACCATGATGTCTGGGGATCTCATTAGAATGGGACTTATCAGCCCAAACACGTAAATAGGACTTAGAGAGTCTTGGGCTTTCCCACAGGAAGAAGGCCTTTGTGTGAGACATAATCCTGCCCTGCTCAGGGGATCAAAAGGACCTCTTTGCCTCTCCATCATCATTAGAGATAGCCTCCAAAATTCAGCCTCCTAACCCGACCTCATTTAAGGATTCAGCTTGTTGGTCAAGCCACTCACCCTGCAGGGTCTCACAGTCCCAAGAGCTGAAGTATCTGTCTCTGAGGTCCTTCCAGTTTAAGTGTTCCAGAGACTGTAACTCACTCACTTGTTGATTCCTTCAGCAGACACTCACTGGTCATCTCTCATGTGCTGGGTATGTGGACAATAGCAGCAGCTGTGCATGCCACCTCTGTACTGCATGCCGCACTACTGGCTTTGCCATATCTGCACATCAGTGCATACTACCTAGGAAAAGCTGAGGTCCCGCTCCATGAGCGAGATCAGAAGGAAGCCTTCCTCAGCTGTTCCTGCAGCCCTGCCCTTCTCTCCCATCCTCATTAGGAGGCAGACCCAGCTCACTTTCCTTTCACTGTGTGAGCCCAGGTAGATCTTTGGAAGGAGGGAGGAGAATCAGAGTTAAATCCACCAGGTTCCCCTGGGACTTTGGCTTCAGAAATGACTAGTCCTGGTGCCCCAGTTCTTTATGCCTTTCTGTTAGACACTCAAGAAAAAGCAGGAAAGATTTCCTTTCTAAGTTCCAGTGTACCAAGCAATGGAGACTTGAGGATTGAACTCAGGGGCATTCTACCTCCGAGCTATACCCCCAGCCCCATTTTTTATTCTTTATTTTGAAACCGAGTCTCACTAAGTTGCAGAGTGCCTCACTAGGTAGCTGAGGCTGGCCGCGAACCCGGATTCTCCGGTCTCAGCCTCCCGAATGCTGGGATTACAAGCGTGCGCCACCACGCCCGGCTGCAATGGAGACTTGAAAACAAGACAGTTGATCGTAGCATCTTTAACAAGACCAGTAAACTGAGTGAGACAGATGAGCTTGGAGCTGCAGCTGGGCATTCAGTTCATTCGGCATAATCTCTTTCAAGGTCTTCAAACATTTACCCAAGAGAAATTGGAAATACTTAGGCTCAGGAGCCATTAAGAGCCGCAGTCTCACTGCTGAGAGATAAATACATAGTATATTTATCACTGCTTGAGAACGGCCAATAACTAATCCCATTAGTTTGCAATACTTGTGGGAGCAGCCAAGGGAAGGTGTAAAATGGGAAGTAGGTCCTCGCAAGACCTTGATAATTAGTTAATCTTGAGCCTTGTTTGTCGACAGTTCCTACTTCACAGTTTTTTTGTTGGCTTTATTTAAATATGTAGTCCTTTGATATTAGAGACACACAGGGCACAAGCATTGAGAGGGAGAAAGCACCCAAAATCCCCAAAAGCTACGGCACATGTGTCTTTTCTGATATGCTCCTGCTGTTCATCTTTGAGAACACACACACATGTTTAACATCTTATCTTTTAACTCCCTGCCACCAACTACATATGACAGCAAAAACAGGAGAAGCAGCTGTGACTGATAATCCCAAAACTGTAGTGGGGGAAAAGGCCAGACCAGTCCTTGGGTTTTGCATCCATTTACATAAGCAGTAGCTAATAAAACTGCAAACGAAATAGAAAAAATAAAAACCGAGGCATTTTGACACTTTTCAATTCTTCTAACAATAACTTCCTCCCAATCAAATCCCTTAACACATTCCCTGTAGTATTAGCATTTCCTACTTCCCAAGGTACAAACCCAAATCGCCCTTCTGCTATCATTTTAAGGGGTGAAGGATTAGCCTCTGAAATAGTGGTACCCATCTGTAATCCCAGTACTTGGGAGGCAGGTTAGAGAGATTCTCAGCAACTTAATGAGACCCTGTTTCAAAATAAAATAGGGCTGGGGTTTAGGTCAGAAGTAGACTGCCCCTGGCTTCAATCTCCAGTACCATAAAAAGAAAAAAAAAATGAGGACGGAAGGAAAGAAGAAATGAGAGAAGGAAGGAAGAAAGGAAAGAAAAGGAGACAAGATAGAACTGAGTGGAAACTCACAGAGGAATCCTTGGCACTGGAGTCTTGGTCTGCAAAGTGACTAATTTGAAATGTCACTACCATCATACATATGTTTATCTGAAGCAAGATGGGCTCAGTCTGAGAAAGACTGAAATATCTGGAGTGAATGGAGCCTTTTTTTCTGAAAATGGAGAAAATATATTGATGATTATATCATCAGGACATTTTGGTAGTTCTACTTTCTCCTTTCTGATTTTTATATCTCTTATTTATTTTGACTTATTGCAACTGGTTGTAAAATATAATATTGACTCTAGCAGCTACAGGGGCATTGTTGTGTTTTTTCTAGATCCTCATTTGAATGTGTCTTACACCTCATTCACCATGACTGTGGTGCTTGCTGCAGAGCCCTGGCAGATACCCATTACCAGAAAAAGGAGTTCTCTTCTATTCCTTGCTTGCTTGAAAATTTATCATGAATGGTTTATTCGATGTTCAGCTAGCTCCTTTTCTGCATCCATTGATATAATTATAGGCGTTTTATTCCTTAATTAGTTAGGGGGTGAATTGCATTAATAGATTTTTTTCTAATGTTGGCGCATTCATATATTTTTGAGCCTAACCTTTATTGGTCTTTTTATGCACTGTTAAATTCAGTTTGCTATTTTTCATCTATCCATTACTGGCTGATAATCATCTTTTCCCACTTTATCTATTTTTGGTACCCAAGGTTTGCAATTAGCAACCTCTTCAAATGCCTGGGAGACTTCACACTTTCCTATGTCACTTTCACTACTATCATTTCCATGTTTAGGGTTATTATCCTAATAAACTTTAGGTATAATTAGACCAGGAAGAAAAAAATATATATAGAGAGAGAGACATATAGAGAGAAATTGTTATATAAATAAATTATTACATATATACATTATATATATGATTAGACCAGGAAGAAATATACACATATATTAGGAATACATATATAGTACATGTAGAGAGAATATATATGTATATGTATTCTTCAAAATGTATATATCTCTATCACGTCTAAATATGTCATTTTATATTATTTTTCCAATAGATCAGTATACAGTTGCTCGAGATATTCCTTTATAAGCATTTTGTTAATCTTGTATCCTGTTTCCCTATTTCTTTTCTCATGTTTATTGTGTCCCTTTGATTTTCCTTGGTCATGGTTGTTAAAGCTTTCATTTCTGAAAGAATCTCATCAAAGATGCAAACTGTATCTATTTTTATTGATGCATTATAATTATACATGACGGTGAGATTCAAAGTATTTCAGAGTAATAGACTCATGTATGCACACAACAGCTCTTGATGCGTCTCCATCTCCACCTGCTCCCTCTCCCTCCTCCCTCCCCACACATGCTAGTGGGACTGGTAGTCACAACTTCATATAGGAACATAAGGTTGTTTGGTCTGTATCCTTCGCCATACCTCCTTTACCCCATCCCACCTCCCTCCCCCAATCCCTTTCCACTACTCTACTGGTCTCTTTCCTAATTTTCATGAAGAAAGTACCTTTTCTTTGATATTTTCTCTCTAGTTTTCACATATGAGGAAAAAAAAAAAAACCCCAAAACATGTGGCCCTAGATTTCCTGGGTTAAAGATTCTAACTTAAAAAAATTATATGATTTTAGTTTACTTTAGTATTTTAATTAATTTCTTTGTCATTATTATTGGCTTTTACTATCTGAGTTTCTTTGCTATTCTTTTTCAAACTTCTTGAATGAAAATTTCCATTTATTGTTTTTCAGTAAATACATGCATCTCTGATAACTTCTTTGACTGTACCTCATTGGTTTTGATATGCAGAGCTTTCATGAAGATGTAATGCTATATATTCTTAGTTTTCCTTTTTTATTTCTTCTTTTACTCATAGTTTATTTACATATTTTAATAAGAGAATAAGCTTGATACAGGAGTCAGGAGCTCAGACCTTGGATTAGAGGGCCCTGGGCTTCTGTCCCACTCTGAGATTAATTCTATGTGGCTTTGGAGAAATTATCTACCTTCTCTGGGCCATAATTTCCTTATTTGCAAAACGTGAGGAATAATGGTACCTATTTCAAACAATTGTTATAAAGATTGAATTAGTAAATGCTTGAAGGTTCTTAAAACAATGGCTATCATATAGTGCTATGTAAGTGTTTATTAGATAAACATTTGGATCCATGAAGAAGGGTAACGGGGGAAGGTTTAGCTACATTTTGCTTTTGGTTGATTTCTTATTTTCTTGCATTGTGGTTCATGATTAGATAACATCAATGTTCCTTTGGGGTCAAAAGAGTGAACATGCTCTGTAAAAAGGTTAGAGTTTTAGGACAAGCATGTTGTTGTTATAACTCTTTTAAGCCCTACCAACCCATTAATTATGTGATTAGTTTCCAAGAGAAATATTTTAATATCTCCTACTGTGATTGGGTGTTTGCCAATTTCTCCTGGTAGTTTAATCAGTATTTATTTATTTTTGCATAATACATCTAGAAGATACACTGTTAGGACCTTATAAATTCATGAATATCTTCCTGGTGAATTATTTTATCAGTATTATAAGTCCTATAAGGGGTTTAATTTTGAATAGTTTCTCATCTGCTATTAGTAATATAGCATTAGCTTTCTTTGTTTTCTGCATTTGTCTGAATACCATTTCAGTTTTTCTATTTTCTGTCACATTATTTTCATATACATTTTTAAAATAGTTAATTGATTGTCAGATTATTAAAATTTGGCCTGAGTGTCTCTTCATTTCAATCAGCTTGCTCAATCGATTCTCACTTATTGAAATTAGATAAACTGTTGGATGATACTGTCATCTTATTTTATATTTCCATTTTTTAAAAAATTTTAATTGGTACATTGTAATCATACATCTTTGTTAGGTACAAGTTGGTATAGGTAAAGGCATACATGCACACATTTCTCACTTAACCCTTCCCCAATTCCCATCCCACTCCCTCCTCCTCCCTCCTTCTCAAGGTAAGTTTAGTGATTGACTTTGATGTGTTCATGAAAGTACATCATGCTCATTAGGGTGTCCCCCCTCCCACCATCACCTTCCATTAAGTCAAATTCTTTGTTCACCTAAGAATTCTCCTTCTTCATCTGGAGTCCCTCTTATGTCCCGTTTTCTCCCTAGCTTCCACATATTAGGGAGAGCATATGATTTTTTACTTTTTGTGACAGACTAATCTCACTTAATATAATGTTTTCCAGTTCCATCCATTTTCCTGCAAATAACATGATTTTGTTCTTCTTTATGGCTGAGTAAAATTCCATTGTGTACATATCCCATAGTTTTGTAATCCATTCATCTGTTGATGGACATCTTGGCTGGTTCCATAGTTTGGCAATTGTAAACTGTGCAGCTATAAACATAGATACACATGTGTTGGTCTGATAGTTTGGTTTCCATTCTTTTGGGTAGA
>PVLC010007225.1:45710-64671 GCA_004027655.1 Graphiurus murinus | reverse complement strand
CAATCAAAAAATGGGCAAAGGACCTAAATAGACACTTCACAAAAGAAGAAATACAAATGGCCAATAAATGTATGAGGAAATGTTCCACATCATTGGCAATCAGGGAGATGCAAATCAAAACTACCCTGAGATTCCACCTAACTCCAGTCAGAATGGCAATCATAAAAAACACGAACAACAACACCTGCTGGCGAGGATGCGGAGAAGTGGGAACCCTAATACATTGTTGGTGGGAGTGCAAACTTGTGCATCCACTGTGGAAAACAGTCTGGAGGTTCCTCAGATGAATGGGAATGAACCTACCATATGATCCAGCAATTCCACTACTGGGTATATACCCAAAAGAATGGAAACCAAACTATCAGATCGATGCATGTGTATCTATGTTTATAGAGGCTCAATTCACAATAGCCAAACTATGGAAGCAGCCAAGATGTCCATCCGCAGATGAATGGATTACAAAACTATGAGATATGTACACAATGGAATTTTACTCAGCCATAAAGAAGAACAAAATCATGTTCTTTGCAGGGAAATGGATTCAACTGGAAAACATTATGTTAAGTGAGATTAGTCAGTCACAAAGTGGTAAGAAGCATATGTTCTCCCTAATATGCGGATGTTAGGGAGTAGATGGGACATAAGAGGGTCCCCAGATGAAAAAGTAGAGACCCTCGATAAACAAAGAAGTAGACTTAACCGAAAGGAATGGATGGTGGGGGGGGGGAGCATACTAAGGCACATGATGTACTTACAGAATTATATCAAGATCACTCACTGAACTGAACTTGAGAGGGAGGGAGGGCGAGGGAGTGGGGTGGGAATAGGGGATAGGGTCAGATGAGAAATGTGTGCACATTTGTCTTTATCAATTTGTACCTAACAAAAATGTATAAATACAAAGCACGAATTATCACAATAAAAAAATTTTAAAAAATTCAAAATGACCAGGGATGCATTTCAAAATTTAAAATGAACTTAAAAATAAAGCATTTCAAGCCGGGCGTGGTGGCGCACGCTTGTAATCCCAGCATTCGGGAGGCTGAGACCGGAGGATCCGGGTTCGCGGCCAGCCTCAGCTACCTAGTGAGGCATTCTGCAACTTAGTGAGACTTGGTTTCAAAATAAAGAATAAAAACTAGGGCTGGGGGTGTAGCTCGGGGGTAGAATGTCCCTGAGTTCAATCCCCAGTACCGCAAAAAAAAAAAAAAATAAAAAAATAAAGCATTTCAAAAAAGTATATTCAAGCCAGGTGTGATAGCACACACTTGTAATCCCAGTACTTGGGATGCTGACACAGGAGGATCACAGGTTTGAGGACAGACAGCCTCAGCAACTAGTGACTCTTATCAACCTAGTGAGACCTTGTTTCAAAATAAAAATAAATAGGACTGGGGGTGTAGTTCAGAGGTAGAATTCCTCTGGGTTCAGTCCTCACCAGTATCACACACACACACACACACATGCACACACGTGCACACACACACACACACACACACACATGCACACATGCACGCGCACACACACACACACACACACACACACACAGAGTATATTCAAAACATAACAGAGCTTGAAACCTCCAGAATGAGGAAGGGAAGCACCATTTAAACTTGTCCTTCTAACAGCCAGTGTCACAGCCCAGAGCTAGCAAAAACTGACCACAAACTCTAAGATAATAGGCAACAATTCTCGGGCCTATGTTAAGGCTATTAATACACACCATCTTTTCCAAGAAAGCTTTGGAAATCCAAGTCTCCACCAGCCTGTGCCCATGGAAACCATTCTTCCTGCAGAAATTGTCCCCCTAGGGAAAAAGATAGCATAATTTCTTCCTATAATTGCCCCCTTACCAAATCCACAAAGAAAGGATAAAATTAAAATTTAGATCCTCAAAACAAGCCAAATGATGGCTCAGTCTATTTAAATAAACAAGAGGTGATTCATTGGCTGATTTGTCCTCCTAAAGTGGCAGAGGGAACAATTTATTTCTTATCTCGGGCATCCTTCAGTGTGACCTGCAAAGCAAGCAGATTTCAAGTAACCTTAGCTTGGCACTCAAGATTTTTTGGCCCAACTCCAAAACCACTTCCATTATTTGCATTTTACACACACACATACACACAGAGATAAATGCCTTTGCCATACTAAGGTCATTCAATATCAAGACCATTAAGTTAAATTCTCTCTGAAATGAAGCTCCATTGTCAAGACGAATTAAATAGTGTCTAAATACACTGAGCACTGCCTATGCTTCAGAAATGTGTATTCATTGTTCTGGCACTCCTTAGCAAAATGCTGGTTGTCAACAAGGAAAAGTGATTTGCATCTTTGGGTTAAAATCCTTCTTCTCTCTCTCAGCCTCACTATCACTCGCCCATACCTACCACCACCACCAACATAAACAGATTTAGATGAGTTCAGAAAAACAACTTTAAGGTCTAGTGTTTGATTTTTATAGCCTTTAGCATCTTAGCTATAAAATGCTTGTCTCTAATTCCAACAGATTCTCTGAGCCAAAGTCAGTTCCCATTCCATAATTCCACAGGTTGCATCATTACATGTGGCTTATAGTGTTTTAAGGAAAAGAATAAAATATAAATAGTTCCATCTAGGTATACATTATCAAACTAAGCAGGCAGTGTGGATGAGTAATGTACAACCTTGGACATGGCAATACTATTTAAAGTAGAAACTTTTCCCATAAAACACAGAATGAAAAAAGGAAGACAAAACAATATCTAATATGTCACAATGCCAGAGCAGGTTAAAATCTCATTGGTGATGCCACCTTGCCAATGTTAAATTTTGACCAGAAAATAGAAGTAACTCCCTCAAACATTTTTTAATTCTATAAGAAGGCCCCTCTACCTATCTAATGCTAATAAAAGTCAGACTGGACCATTTTATTTTTATGATTTGACAATGTTCTATGGCTACAGTCCAGACAGGTTGATATCAACAAATAACATCTATAATGAAGAATTTCAATAATTTATTCTATCGTTCAGGTTCTCAATTATTTCACATAAAATGAGAATAACAAGACAAAAATAAAATCTGAATCCTAGCCACTAACCCTTTCCCACCCCACTACCCAAGCCATATAAATCCTTCCCTGTTTTATTAATGTCACAATTATCTACATATTGCCCCATAAATATCATATTCATTCCTTTCTCTGTCCCTTTATTTGTTCTGGTTCATATGTATCCTTTTCAAACATATATCTTTCTGAGTATTTCATTCATCTCATTTTCTCCAGGCTGTCTTTCAATATCCTTCAGATATTAATCACTCATTTCCTAAACTTCTATACTAATCTTTTTCAAACATCAGAATCAGGCTCCTTAAAACAAAGATTACTTGGTCCCTCCCCACAGTGTTCCTGATTCAGTAAATCTAGGGTAGAGTCATATAATTTTTATATATTTTGTATGTGATACTAAGATCTGAACCCAGCGATGCTCTACATTTGAACTACATCTCCAGCTCCTTTTTTTATTTTAAGACAGGATATTGCTAAGTTGCCCATGCTGGCCTTGTACTTGCTATCCTCCTGTCTCAGTCTCCAAAGTACTGGTATTACAGGCATGCACTACTCAGGCATGTATCTCTAACAAGTTCTCAAGTAATATTGTTGCTGCTAGCCTAGGGACCACATTTGAAAACCAACAGTCTATAATATTCATCTTTAATCTATCTAGCACTTGATTATAATTATCATTTATCATTCTTCAGTTGAGTTTAAAACATATGTATCAGATATGAATAAGACTTTATTCTACAAAGAACAGAATATCCAATGCCAACTGGCTTAAAATAGAACTTGTTTTCTCACTTAACTGGAATATAAAGATAATGTTTGATTCAGTAACTTAATGATGCCTCCAAAGACTCTATTCCCTTACATCTTTCTGTTCTGCCATCATCAGTGTCATATTCTTCCTAAAATGGTACCTCTCCTAGCCATAATATAGTTTCCAGCTATCCAGAACGACACACAGAAATTCTTACCAGCCTTTCAAACAAAAGCACTAAAATTCACCCTGACTAGATGACCTGAAGCAAGTGATCTGTTAAGGAGATACCAGGACAGAAATCTAAATATTGTTAGGAAGAAGGTTGGAGAATGGATCCTGGAAAGCCACACTACAAAAATCTACTGCACAACCCAACAAGAGTATAAAATTAAGGAGGGCAGTGATGATATCTATACCTCATGTCACACAAGAAACACTCGATACATACTGCAAAATTTTTTAAAATTTCTACCAATTTATTCATATGTGGCCTTATAAGATAGACTAGATAACCATATAAGTAATTACATTTTATTCCTTTTTGAATTTCATGCAGAAAACGTTGGAAAGAACTTTTTGTATTTTTCTTATATGCATCGAAGTAAGCGAGCAGTAGTCTATACACTTACTTTTGTTACCATATGAAAAAAATATGATTCCTGGTTTGCCATCAGAATAAATAATTCTCTTAAAAATGAGCTTTCATCTAAAACATTCATAAGAAATTAGCTCCATAGTCTCAACCAATGGTCTGTAGTATAAATATTGACACACCTCTTACTTTAATGAACCATAGTGACTGTTAGAAAGTTATATGATAGAATACAAAACCAGTTTATTTGTAACTTTTACTCATAGATCTTAATTCTATTATTAGGAGCCATACAAAATGAGTCATTCTTAGTCATTCTTATGGTACTTACCATATTTTGGGTCATATGTTTGAATGTAGGTGTCTCATATGCTAGAATCTTCATCAGAATAAGGTTCAAAGTGACAAATACATCCACACAGCATTCATTGTGTGTTTCCCTCTGGTTCCCACCCCCACCCTCCATAGATAGTCTTTACATCAATACAAACAACTTCACGTATACAAAGGATTATTTGAATAGTTTCCATCATCAGATCTCCCCTTTCTCCTTCCCACTTTCCCACCTTCCCATCTCCCTCTGTAGATCCCCCTCCCCATTCTGATGAGGTAGAATAGAAGGAATAAAATTTAGGCAGAAAGGAGACATTGGGAAGAAAATGAAAATATAGTTTCAAAATCTGGAGATTTCATAATCTAACTCTACCCTATAGGGTGTGTCAGGTCTTAGGCAGAAGTCTCTGTAGGCCCACACCCTTAATCCCCTGGATCCCTGCCCACCTGAGACTCCTGAGGTCCAGGAGGACAAAGGTCAGACCTCAGTCAGTAATCACCCATCCTTGAAACCTGAGAAAGAGGAGGTCCAGACTTCTCCTGTACCCACCCCTTCTTGGGAGTTCTATGTAAGGATTGAAAAGGCTGCAAAGAGCTCTCTTGCTCACTTGGCCCGAAAGATCTCCTCTCACCTGTTTTCTCCCTTGAGACCCTTACTTTCCTAAATAAATTCCTGCCTTTTGTTCCTGACTGGCACGTGTTAAAATTATTTTTATCACAGAGGCCAAAACCCACTAGTGACACCGTGTTGTCTCACGACAATTCCACTGGTGTCTCCCCTCTTTTATCTGAGATTCTCTGTGATTCCAATTTTCTCTCTAGCTTCCATATATGAGTGAAAACATATAGCCCTTCACTTTGTGACTGGCCAATCTCACTAAGCACAATATTATTGAGTTCCATCCATTTTCCTGCAAATGACATGATTGTGTTCTATGGCTGAGTAGAATTCCATTGTGTGTATATACCATAATTCTATAAGCCATTCCTCTGTTTATGGACACCTAGGCTGGTTATATACTTTGGCTATTATAAATTGAGCTACTATAAGTGTGGAAATGAATGTGTCCCTTTAGTGAACTGATATTAATTCCTTTGGGAAGATCCCCAAAAGTGGTGTGGCTGGGTCATATGGTGGCTCCATTCCCAATCTACTTAGAAACCTCCATACTGATTTACATAATGGCTGTACTAATTTGCAATCCCATCAACAATATATAAGTGTTTCTATTTCCCTACATCTTCACCAGCATTTATTGTTGTTTATATTATTGATGACTATCATTCTAACTCAGTGGAATCTCAGTGTCATTTGATTTTCATTTCCCTGATTGCTAATCATGTTCACAAGGATTGTGAATCAAAGCCTTCATCAGCCAAGTATATAATGAACCTTTAACATGGATCAATATTATAGTCCTGAGGATTTGAGAAAGAAATCTATTAGGCAAACATTCCCTCATCCAAATTATTTCAGTTAAAGAAGTTATATAATTATTACTAGGTTTCTTAAAGAAGAAGGGACATGAAATAGTAGACTTTCTTTTCTTCAGATTATGAATATAAATTGTTCCTGTTATTCTTACAGTCCATGGAAAAGACTAAAGTTTCAATTATCTGCCTAGACTCACTAAGCTACAATGAATTTATTGTGTTGCAGAGGTTTTATAAACAAAATGTACATATTTGACTCCATTTAATTTATATTAAAGGCTTTTAATTTTAGTCTGCTTTAGAATGTTGACATTTGTAGACATATCTTTAAATATATTAATTTGGTCCTAAAAAATAGTGAATTGTAGAATAGAGATCCATCAGTAGATGAATGGATCATAAAATTGGTATATACACACAATGGAATTTTACTTGGCCATAAAGAACAAAATTATATCATTTGTAGCAAAAAGGATGGAACTAGAGAATATTATGCTAAGTGAGATTAGCCAATCTCAGAAAGTGAATAGTTGTATGTTTTCTCTTATGCATGAAAGCTAGAGAGAAATTGGGTAACAAGAGAGACCTCAGAAGAAGTGTAAACTCCAATGGAATGATGGAGGGGGGTTAAGTGAGGGAGGAAGGGAGATAAGGACATAATGAAAGTAACAGCTTAAATAAGGCTATGTTATCAATACCAATCTCAAGAACATGTGCAGGGAAGGGAAGGGAGTGGGATGATATTCAGAGGGAAACATACTTAGTATTGTGTGAATGTATATTCCTATCTCTATACCTCATTATAATATATAATTACAACACACTAATAAAAGTATAAAAGTAAAAAATAATCTTAAAAACTATTTTATATGTTTTTCAAAGCAAAACCAAGTTGAAAAAACATAGTAAACTATTTTATTAGTTTCCTAGGCTGCTGTAACAAACAACACAAATTATATGGCTTAAAACAAGAGAATCTGGGTATGGTGGGGCATGTGTGTTAATCCTAGTACTTCAGAGACTGAGACAGGAGAATCACAGGTTCAAGACCAGCCTCAGTAACTCAGCAAGACTCTCTGCAACCTAGCAAGACCCTTTTTCCAAACAAAAAATAAAAAGGGCTAGGGTATAACTCAGAGGTGGAATGCCCCTGGGTCCAGGTTCAATTCCCCAATACCACCAAAAAATAAATGAATTAATGAGTAAAGGAGAGAGAGAGAGAGAGAGAGAGAGAGAGAGAGAGAGAGAGAGAGAAGAAGAAGAAGAAGAAGAAGAAGAAGAAGAAGAAGAAGAAGAAGAAGAAGAGAGAAGAGAGAAGATATTTATTTTCTTACAATCCCTGATGTCATAAATAAAGGTGTTGGTGGGACCATGCTCCTTCTAAGTGCTCTAGGGAGCAGTCATTCCTTGCTTCTTCTTAGCTTCTGGTGGTGTTCAGCAGTCCTTGCCATTCCTTGACTTGTTACTGCATCACTCCACTCTCAGCCTCCATCATAATGTACCCTTTATCTCCTGTTTCTCTTTTGTGTCTCTGTGTCAGAATTCCCTTCTCTTTAAAGATACTAGTCATTGTGGCATTAGGTGTTTAGCTCAGTGGTAGAGCACTTGCTTTGCATGTACAAGGTCCTTGGTCCTAGGTACAGCATCATAAAAACAAATTTAAGTACAAATCATTAGAGATAAGCCACATTGATCCACTATAACACTGTGTTAACTTTATTAATCTGTAAAGACTCTATTCCACCCTAAAAGGCACATTCCAGGTACTAGGGGTAAGGATATGAACATATCTTGAAGGTATAAGATGTAAACTACTACAGTTGTGTAGGTCACCAATCACCTCAAGAATTATGACTTTATATTGAGAATATTTCATAGCTTAAAATTTTAAAAAGTAGTATCATGTAAGCAGAAGATTAAGTCACATAAATATAAAAAAGAAAAAGAAAAAGCATGCCTGTAATCTCAGTATTTGAGAAGCTAAGATAGAAGGATCCCAGATTCACAGCCGGTGAAAGGTAACAATGAGATCTGGTTTCAAAATAAAAATTAACAATTGTGGAGGATGTAGCTCAGAGGTAGTATGCCCCCTAAGTTCAATCCCCAGCACCAAAAAAGAAAAAAAAAGGAAGAAAACCCCACATTTGGTCAGTAATAAGCAATCAAATATTAATGAACTTATGGAATATTTACTAAATGTTAAAATATCCTATGTTCCTCATAATTATTTGGTAGGTATGGTAGACAGAAAAAAATAATAGTGCAACCTTTCCTTCCTCCCAAACTATGTCCACCTTTTGAATCCCTAGATCCTATGAATATGTTACTTTACATGGCAAAAATGCTATGTGCATGTGTGATTAAAGTTATAGATACTTCTGCATATATATGTGAAGGAAATCAAATCAGCACATCAATAAATTGTGGTATACATACAAAAAACTATAAGAAGAGTGAAATTATGACATTTACAGCAAAATAGATGGATATTATGTTAACAGAAATAAGCCAGGCACAGAAAGACTACATGTTATCTCTCATATTTTGAAGCTAAAAAAGTTAATCTTAAAGTAGGAGACACTAAAATAATAATTACTAGAGAAGAGGAGAGAAGGTTGAAAAAGAGCTACCTAAATACAGTTAGATGGGAGCAGTAAGTTTTAGTGCTCTACAGCATAGTGGGGTGACTATAGTTTGTAATAACCTACTATACATTTATGAAGAAGTAGAAAAGAGAAGCATAAAAGCTATAAATATAAATAAATTATAAGAAGATAATAATACTAATTACTTTGACTTGGTCATTATACATTGTATACATATGTTGAAATATCACACTCCATAAATATGTGTAATGATTACATGTTAACTAAAATAAAATAAATTAAAAATATCATGCTATATACCTTAAAATACGGAGGTTATTCTGGATTATCTGAGTGGGCACAATATAATGACATGAGCCCTTAAAAGAATAAAGCCTTTCCAGGCTGGAATGAATGAAAAGACAGACGGACAGATAGACTCATACAAAGTGATGTGATAGCAGAAGCGGCAAGAGATATTCATAGGGATTCAACCGACTTTGTTGGATTTGAAGACTGAGGAAAGAAGACATGAGCCAAGGAATGCAGGTGTCACCTGAAAGCTAGGACGAATCTAGTAGACAGATAACAAGGAAATGGTGACCTTAGGCTTACAATCACAAAGAACTGAATTCTGCCAACAATTGAATGAGCACAGACACAAATTTTTCCTTAGAACTTCCAAAAAGGAATGCAGTCCTGCTGACAATTACATTTAATCTAGTAAGATATTTCTAACCTACACAACTGTAAGATAATAAAATCCTATTGTTTTAAATCACTCAGCTTATGGTAATTTTCATGTCAGCAATAGAAAACCAATAGAGTAGTTGAGTATTATTCCTATTATTTACAGATCAAAAAGAAAGTAATGGAAAGAAGTAGGATGCTGCAGAGCCACAACCCGGAACATCGCAGTTCTTCAGGTTTGCAATAAAAAATGGCCTCCAATAAAACTACATTGCAAAATGGGAAAGAAACAGAATGGAAAGAGTAAAATAGTTGAAGAGGAAGAAGTTGAAGAATTTGTGGTGAAAAAAGTACTGGACCGGCATGTGGTGAATGAAAAGGTGGGGTACTTCCTGAAGTGGAAGGGATTTACAGATGCTGACAATACTTGGGAACTTGAAGAAAATTTAGATTGTCCAGAATTAATTGAAGTGTTTCTTAATTCTCATAAAGCTGGTAAACAAAAAAGTGGTACAAAAAGGAAATCTTTATCTGACAGTGAATCTGATGATAACAAATCAAAGAAGAAAAGAGATGCTGCTGACAAACCACGAGGCTTTGCCAGAGGTCTTGACCCTGAACAAATAATTGGTACCAGCAACAGTAGTGGATAATTTATATTCCTCATGAAATGGAAAGATTTGGATGAGGCTGACTTGGTGACGGCAAAAGAGGCAAATATGAAGTGTCCTCAGATTATAATTGCTTTTTATGAAGAGAGACTAACTTGGCATTCTTGTCCAGAAGATGAAGCTCAATAATAGTCTTGATATTTGATTTACTAGTGTAAAAAGGTAAGTACATTCTAATGAAAATCAAATTTGATATGTTCGTTTTTAAAGTAGTATTGGGGGAATTAGTGGGGTTTTTTGTTTTGCATCAGTAGCACTAGTTACTTTGAGAAAATAAAAGCTTTCTGTAGTTGCTTCCTTTATCAGAAACCAGCATTTGATACCATGGCAGGTTTTCTCTGCTTTTCTAAATATTGCAGAAATTTCCATAGTCATACTTAAGCAGAACTTGTTTTAAACTCATATGTCTAAAATCCATACTGAGTTTTTGTTTGTGTGTGTGTGTATTTGTATGTGTATGTGTGTGTATACATAAAATATGTAAACATTTTTGTTATTTTTTTATTATTCGTACAATGTAAGCAGACATCTTTGTTAGGTACAAATTGAAAACGACATATGTGCCCACATTTCTCATTTGACCCCTTCCCCCAATTCCCACCCCGCTCCCTCGCCCTCCCTCCCTCTTAGGTTCCATTAGTAAGTAACCTTGATGTACATTAGGGTGTCCCCGCCCCCCCCCCATCAATCACTTTCAGTTAAATCAACTTCATTGTTTATGGAGGGTCTCTCCTTTTCCATCTGAAGACCCTCTTATGCCCCATCTTCTCCCTAGCATCCGCATATTAGGGAGAACATATGCTTCCTTACTCTTTGTGACTGGCTAATCTCACTTAACATAATGTTTTCCAGTTGTATCCATTTCCCTGCAAATAACATGATTTTGTTCTTTTTTATGACTGAGTAAAATTCCATTGTGTACATATCCCACAGTTTTGTAATCCATTCATCTGTTGATGGACATCTTGGCTGCTTCCATAGTTTGGCTATTGTAAATTGTGCAGCTATAAATATAGATACACATGCGTTGTCTGATAGTTTGGTTTCTGTTCATTTGGGTAGATACCCAGAAGTGGTATTGCTGGATCATATGGTAGGATCATTCCCATTTGTCTGAAGATCCTCCATACTGTTTTCCAAAGTGGTTGCACTAGTTTGCAGTCCCACCAACAATGTATTAGAGTTCCCACTTCTCCACATCCTCGCCAGCAGTTGTTGTTGCTCGTGTTTTTGATGATTGCCATTCTGAATGGGGTTAGGTAAAATCTCAAGGTGGTTTTGATTTGCATCTCTCTGATTGCCAATGATGTGGAACATTTCCTCATACATTTATTGGCCATTTGTGTTTCTTCTTCTGTGAAGTGCCTATTTAGATCCTTTGCCCGTTTTTTAATTGGGTTATTTGTTTTCTTGGTTGTGATTTTCTTGAGTTCTTTGTATATCCTAGATATTAGACCTCTATCTGTAGAGTAACTGGCAAAAATCTTCTCCCACTCTGTAGGCTCTCTGTTGAGGTTCGTGACAGTTTCTTTTGCTGCACAGAAGCTCCTCAGTTTAATGCAATCCCATGTATTGATCTTCCTGAGGGTTGCTTGTGCTTTGGAGGTCTTGTTGAGAAAGTTTTTTACCTGTGCCTATGTGTTGGAGTGTTGGTCCTATGCCCTCTTCAAGTAGCTGCAAGGTCTCCGACCTAACTTCCAGGTCTTTGATCCACCTTGAGTAGACTCTTGTGCAGGGTGAGAAAGTGGGGTTTATTTCCATTTTCCTGCATATGGTTAACCAGTTTTGCCAACACCATTTGTTAAAGAGGCTACCTTTTTTCCAGTGTATGTTTTTGGCTCCTTTATCAAAAATCAGTTGACTGTAAACCTATGGGTCTGTTTCTGAGTCTTCTATTCTTCTCCATTGGTCTATGTGTCTGTTTTTGTGCCAATGCCATGCTGTTTTTATTACTGTGGCTTTGTAGTAGAGTTTGAAGTCAGGTATTGTGATACCTCCTGCATGGTTCTTGTTGTTAAGAACTACTTTGGCTATCCTGGGCTTTTTGTTTTTCCAGATGAATTTAAAGACTGATTTTTCTATGTCTGTGAGGAGTACCCTTGGTAATTTCATGGGTATTGCATTGAATCTGTAAATCAGTTTTGGGAGGATGGCCATTTTGATGATATTTATTCTGCCTATTCAAGAGCATGGAAGATCTTTCTATCTTCTAAGTTCTTCATCGATTTCTTTCTTTAACTTTTGATATTTTCCTTATAGGGGTCTTTTACCTCTTTGGTTAGGTTTATCCCTAAGTATTTTATTTTGGGGGATGCTATTGTGAGTGGAATTGCTTTCTGGATTTCTTTTTAAGTGGATTTATGGTTGACATATAGAAAAGCTTCTGATTTTTTCGGATTGATTTTGTATCCAGACAGTTTCCTGAATTTGTTGATCAGTTCTATAAGTTTTTTGGTTGAGTTTGTTGGGTCTTCTAAGTATAATATCATGTCATCTGCAAAAAGGGATAGTTGTAGTTCTTCCTTCCCTATTTTGACCCCTTTGATTTCCTTCTCTTGCCTTATTGCTCTTGCTAGAGTCTCAAGTACTATATTGAACAGAAGAGGTGATAATGGACATCTTTGTCTTGTTCTGGTGGGAACTCTTGCAGTTTCTCTCCGTTTAATATGATATTGGCTTTGGGCCTAGTGTATATTGCCTTTATGATGTTGAGGTACATTCCTTCTATTCCAATTATCTGAAGTGCTTTTAGCATGAATGGGTGTTGGATCTTGTCAAATGCTTTTTCAGCATCAATTGAGATGATCATGAGGTTTTTGTCTTTAAGTTTGTTTATGTGGTGAATTACATGGATTGTTTTTTGTATGTTGAGCCAGCCTTGCATCCCTGGGATGAACTGGACTTGTTCATGGTAGATAATTTTCTTGATGTGGTTTTGAATGCGCATTGCTAGTATCTTGTTTAGCAGCTTTGCAACTAAGTTCATCAATGACATAGGCCTATAGTTTTCTTTTCTTGAGCTGTCTTTATTTGGCTTTGGTATTAAAGTGATATTGGCTTCATAGAATGTGTTTGGGAGGGTCCAGTTTCTTTCTATTTCACAGAATAGCTTGAGGAGTATTGGGATTAGCTCTTCTATAAATGCTTTATAAAATTCACTTGGAAAACCATCTGGCCCTGGGCTTTTGTTTGATGGTAAACTCTTTATTGCTGTTTCTATTTCTTTGATTGTTATTGGTCGGTTTAAGTTTTCTATATCTTCTTGACTCAATTTAGGAAGATTATATGTGTCTAGAAATGTGTCAATTTCTTCTAGATTTTCCATTTAGTTGGAGTATAGTTTTTCAAAATAGCTTCTGACTATCCTCTGTATTTCTGCACTGTCGGTGGTAATATCACCTTTTTCATCTCTTATTTTGGTTATTTGGGTTGATTCTCTCTTTCTTTTGGTTAGGTAGGCCAATGGTTTATTGATCTTGTTTATTTTTTCAAGAAACCAGATTTTGGTTTTATTGATTTTCTGTATATTTTTTTATTCTCTATTTCATTAAGTTTTGCTCTGATTTTCATGATTTCCTGTCTTCTACTGGCTTTGGGGTTAGACTGTTCTTGTTTATCAAGTGCTTTGAGCTGTGTCATTAGGTTATTTATTTGGTGATTTTCTGTTCTTCTTATGTGGGCACTCAGTGCTATAAATTTGCCTCTTAGTACTGCCTTCAGGGTGTCCCAGAGGTTTTGATATGTTGTGTCTCTGCTTTCATTGGTTTCTAGGAATTTTTTAATTTCTCCCTTTACTTCTTCTGTGACCAAATCTTCATTCAGTAATGTGGTGTTCAGTCTCTATGTGTTTCCACGGTTACTTTGGGTCTTCTTGGTGTTTATTTCTAGTTTCACTCCATTGTGGTCGGAGAAGATGCAGGGAATTGTGTTGCATTTTTTGAATTTGCCAATGCTCGCTTTGTGGCCCAGAATGTGGTCTATTTTGGAGAAGGTTCCATGTGCAGCTAAGAAAAATGTGAATTCAGCTGTAGTTGGGTGAAAGAGTCTATATGTGTCTAATAGGTCCATTTGGTTTATGGTATTCTTTAGGTCTGAGGCGTCTCTACTGATCTTTTGTTTAGAAGAGCGATCTAGAGATGTAAGAGGACTATTGAAGTCTCCTAGCATTAGTGTATTTGGACCTATGTGTTTCTTTGTTTCATACAGAGTTTGTTTTATGTAGGTGGCTGCACCTGCATTTGGGGCATTGGTGTTAATAATTGCTATTTCCTCTTGCTGGATTGTTCCTTTCACAAGTAAAAAATGACCTGCTTTGTCTCTTCTGATAAGCTTAGGCTTGAAGTCTAATTTATCTGATATCATGCTTGCTACTCCTGCTTGTCTTCGGGTACCGTTGGCATGGATTACCTTACTCCATCCCTTCACCTTTAGCTTGTGGGAATCTTTGCTTGTAAGGTGAGTTTCTTGTAGGCAGCATATAGATGGATTCTGGGTTTTGATATATTTTGCCACCTTGTGCCTTTTTATCGGGGAATTGAGACCATTTATATTCAGTGTGATTATTGAGAGATGATTTTTAATTCCTAACATTTTGAGTTTTGACTTCTGTTTTTGGTGAAGTTTATTCTTCTTTGCTTAATTGTTTGCTTCCTGGAAAGTATTGTTTCTCTGGTTCTGACATTTACTCATTAGTTCTTCTTTGTAGTTAATCTCTTTAAGTAGTTTCTCTAGTGCTGGTTTGCAAGACATAAATTCTTTCAGTTTCTGTTTGTCATGGAAGGTTTTTATATCACAGTCAATTTTGAGAGAGAGTTTTGCTGGGTATGAGAATCTTTGCTGCAAGTTATTTACATTTTTGTTATTAAGCATTCACTAAAACAAAAGCCATAGGTTTGTAAGTTCATGTTTCTGAAATGTCATTATTTTGAGCAAACTATGAAATACATTACCTCCAGTTAAATTCAAAATTTTTCCAAAGCCATATCCTTTCAAATCAGTGACTCTATAGCTCACTGGACACTTTAAGTAAGATCGTTTTAAAGCTGTATCAAAATCCATGTATCTTTATAATTACATAAATGCAAGCTTACTAGCAAAATTTTTGAAAGGAAAAATACTATCACTATCAATAAAACTTCCCTATCCAGACAAGTATACTAGACAAATCCTGATTTTTTTTAGTTAACTAAGCAAGACCTGGTAAATGGGCATTTAAAGGTTCCTCTAGTGAGCCATTTCTTTAAAAAAAAGACAGGTATAGTGATGTTTCAAAAGAAAAACATAAAAAGGGCTGGGGGGTGTAGCTTGAGGTAGAATGTCCCCGGGCTAAATCCCTAGCACCATACACACAAAGTTGAAGCTGAGGAGTACAGTGGTGGACTCCTATAATATCAGTATTTGGAAGGCTGAAAAAAGATCACAGATTCAAGGCTAGTGCACAGAGACCTTGTTTCAAAATAAAAAGGACTTGAGGTCAGGGAAGGTAGATCAGTGGCAGAATGCCTCTAGGTTTGAGTCCTAGTACCACAGATAATTTTTTAAAGTTGAAACCTAAATGTGATATGAATCATAATAGATCATGATTCATGGAATGTCTGAAGACTTAGTTCATAGGGACTTAATCAGATGTTTAGAGATATGGGCAATTTAGGATCTACTGACATAAATAGGTGAGCAAATTTTTATGATATAAACTTTTGACCAGCATGTGTTTACCCCAACTCATTCCTTAACATGTAGGCTCATTTTTTCACTATTTAGGTTACTGGTTCAACGCAAACCAAGAAACAACTTTATAGTAGTCAGAATGTTATCCAACTGTATATTGTTTATTGTAAGTACTGTTGAATAGTGGTTAATAAATAGTTTTATATTCCTCTAAAAAAAGAAAGAAGTAATATGCTTAAGGTCACACAAGTATTGAGCAATAGAACAGGAATTTGAATGCCTCAAAATATAGCCCATGCTTTTTATAATAATACTATACTTCTAATCCCTCTTCAATGCCTATTATTCTTAGGTTGGCTCTTTTAAAATTGGCCCAGATCTCTTCGATGTCCAATTCATACTGTCGTATTTTTTTCTAAGTTATGTACTATAGATTCATTGTTAGTTTGGTCATCCTCTAAGAGTGATATTCTATTTTCCATGTGATCTAATCTGCTGTTTATAGTTTGCATTGATGCCTTCATTTCGATTATTTCATCTTTTACTTCCTTCAATGCTTCTGTTTGGTTTCTCTTTAGGTCTTCGAATTCTATACTATCCATCCCAAGAAATAAGATACCAACAAAGTCTTCTTTCTTTCTTTCTTTCCTTATTTGCTGCAATGGGAATCAAACTGAGGGCCTCTCATATGCTAGGCAAGCACTCTACCATTGACCTGATCTCTAGCCTAAGAAGTTACCTTAAAAAAAATTTTTGTTACCTCTGGGCCTCATCATATACTGTAATAATAGCCATGCTGGTAAATTTAGGCAGGCAGTTTTTCTGGTCTCAAATGTACCTGATTTAAATATTTGAAGAGATGGAAATGCTAACTACCCTAAACTAATCATTATACATTATATATATATATACATATATATATGGAATTATAATATTATACCCTATAAATATGTACAGTTATGCCTCAATTAAAAATGTTAGGACTAGGAGTATAGTTCACTGGTAGAGTAGTTGACTAGTATGCACGATGCTCTAAGTTCAACCTAGCAAATAATCTAGAAAAATACTTATGTATGAAAACTTGATATATGACAGAGCACCACAAAAGAAAAAAATAAGAAATTAAGCAGAATTGACTTCTAGAACTATGGCATGAATAGCTATGTATTTGTAAGTCTTCATCCATCTCTCTCTCTCTCTCTCTCTCTCTCTCTCCCTCCCTCCCTCCCTCACTTTCACTCCTTCCCTCAGAAATCACTAATCCTCCCCTTCAATATCCCACCAACCTAAAATATCTTTATATAGTAAATAGCCATGATATTCCTAAAAACTAAGTTTAGGGGTATTACTCCCTTCTCAAAAATCTAAGAATTCCTAAAGCCACAGTAATGAATGTGGGATAGGAAAACAGATGAATAGAATAAAGCAAATACCAACACTTCAACACTTAGGCACAGGTAAAAACTTTCTCAACAAGACCTCAAAAAGCACAAGCAACTCAAAGGAAGATCAATACATGGGATTGCATTAAACTGAAGAGCTTCTGTGCAGCAAAGGAAACTATAATGAACCTCAACTAAGTGGGAGAAAAATTTTGCCAGCTACTTTTCTGATAGAGGTCTAATATCTAGGATATACAGAGAACTCAAGAAAATCTCAGCTAAGAAAACAAATAATTCAATCAAAAACTTGGCAAAGGAACTAAATAGACACTTCACAAAAGAAGAAACACAAATGGCCAATAAATGTATGAGGAAATGTTCAACATCATTAGCAATCAGAGAGATGCCAATCAAAACTACCTTGAGATTTCACCTAACTCCAATCAGAATGGCAATCATAAAAAAATGAACAACAACAAATGTTGGCGAGGAGGTGGAGAAGTGGGAACCCTAATACATTGCTGGTGGGATTGCAAATTAGTGCAACCACTTTGGAAAACAGTATGGAGGGTCCTCAGACGAATATGAATGAACCTACCATATGACCCAACAATACCACTTCTGGGTATCTACCCAAAATATTGGAAACCAAACTCTCAGACCGACACATGTGTATCTATGTTTATAGCTGCACAATTCACAATTGCCAAACTATGGAAGCAGCCAAGATGTTCATCGACAGATGAATGGATTACAAAACTATGGGATATGTACACAATGGAATTTTACTCAGCCATAAAGAAGAACAAAATCATGTTATTTGCTGGGAAATGGATGCAACTGGAAAAATTATGCTAAGTGAGATTAGCCAGTCAAGAAGAGTAAAAAAGCATATGTTCTCCCTAATATGCAGTTGCTAGGAAGAAGATAGGGCATAAGAGGGTTTCCAGATGAAAAAGGAGAGACACTCAATAAGCAAAGAAGTGGACTTAACCGAAGGGGGTGGACGGGGGTGGGGGACACCCTAATGCACACGATGTACTTTCACAAATATATCAAGGTCAATCACTAAACTGAACTTGAGAAGGAGCCAGAGGGTGAGGGAGCAGAGTGGGAACTGGGGAAGGGGTTAAATGAGTAATGTGTGCATATATACCTTTATCAGCTTGTACCTAACACAGATGTATGTTTACAATGCACCAATTATTATATTAAATAAATAAATAAATAAAAAGAATAAAGCAAATAATCTAGAAAAATTCTTATGTATGAAAACTTGATATATGGCAGAGCTAACCATTGAAGAATATAGGGGAAATAATTATAATTTAATAAATGCTTCTGAGATAACTATTTATATGAAGGAGACAAAACTGGACCTCCAAGTCACACAATACAAAATTAATTGCAGACCAATGAAAGAGGACTACATTTGGAAGGCCAAACCTAAAAAATAAATTATAAGGGGCCTGGGGTATATGTAGCTCAGTGGTAGAGCACTTGCATTGCATGTATGAGGCCCTTAGTTCAATCCCAAGCACCACAAAAGAGAGAGGGGGAGAGAGAGAGAGAGAGACAGAGAGACAGAGAGACAGAGAGAGACAGAGACAGAGAGAGACAGAGAAAGAGCCAGCCAGGCATGGTATTATACATTTGTTCAGTAGTGAAGGGGAAGGAAAGGATGGGGGAGGGGGAAGGATGGGGAAGGGAAAGGAGAAGGGGAGGGGGAGGGGAATGGGAGGGGAGGGGAAGGGAAGGGAGAAGAGGGTGAAGGATGGAGGAGGGGAGGGAAAAGTGAAGGGAA
>PVLC010007225.1:6738-45610 GCA_004027655.1 Graphiurus murinus | reverse complement strand
TAAAAGAGGTAATACCAAAAAATTATAAAGCATAGTATCCTTTTTGGCCTCAGATTAGGGTAAGTATTTTAAGCATATCATAAAAGCTCTAGCCACGAAGACTGTTAAGTTTGGTATATCAAATTTAAGAACTTCTGTTTGTCAAAAGACACCATAAAGAAAATTAGAAGATAAATTCCAAACTTAGAGGTAACCACAAATCATATTAAATCACAAAGAATTGGTATCAGGAATATATAAATAACCTGTGCAAATCAATAAGGAATAGACAAATCATTCAACAGAAAAGTGGTCCAGCGATATGAACAGGTTTTTGACAAAAGAGGATTAATGGCCTATAAAACATATGAAGAGCTGTTCAACCTAACTTGTAATTAAAGAAACACAAAATTTAAAAATGATATGGATTTTTGCAAGCATCAAGTGGGTTATAAGCTAAAAGTCTGTTATTAAGTATTGGTAAAGATGTAGAACAGAAACTTTTATGCTCTGTTGGTAATTGGTATGATTATTTCAGAAAAGTTGAATGCATTCTTTATGATCCTGTACACAAGTCCTACAGAAATTCTTAGACATGTGTAAGGGATATGTAAAAGCATGTTTCATATTAACATTTATAAAGCCTGGAAACAAACCAAATGCTCATCAATAGAACGGATAGATTATGATATATTCACACAATGGAACACAGTACTGAAATGAATAAAATATAGCTACATACATTAACCTGAAAGTATCTCTGAAATATAATGGTAAAGTAATTAATAGCATTGTTTTATCCCTAGAAAGTTAAAAACATGAAAAACTAAATGATTCATACCTATGTGCTTTTTTAAATTTAAAACAGCCAGAAAATATTGAACACAAAATTCATTATGGTGCTTTCTTCTCATGGGAGGTGATAACAAGTGAAATGAGCAGCAAGTCTTTCAAATGTACTGATAATCTATTTCTTATCCTAGGTGGTAGATAGGAGTGCTCATCCATTATTCTCTATAGTAAAGTACATTATAAACATTTTATACATCAGTTTAGAAAAGATATATTTAAGGAGTGGTTTTCAAACTGTGCTCTACCGAGCTGCCTCAATCATCAATGTAGAAGTTGTTACAGAGTGAGAAAGTTACAGAGGCAAGATATTGCACCCCCCCACACACACACACTTCAATTCTGAAATTCTTCATCTCAAACAGGATTATTTTATAGACAGAAAGGCACACATTGAATTACAAGGTCCCCTTGTATACTTAGGTATTTGTTTAGAACTAGCTATTTTGCAAAGGGCCAAAGAACTCAAATGCTCAATTATCAGCAGCCATTGTCTAGAGATAATGAATTCCAAAAATAATAGTAGCCATGTGCAGTGTTGCACGCCTGTAATCCCAGTACTTAGAAGGCTAAAACAGGAGGACCACAGGTTTGAGGCCAGTGTGTAGTAACTTAGCAAGACCCTTTTTCAAAGTAGGGCTGGGGTGTATAGCTCAGAAGTAGAATGCCCCTGAGTTCAGAAGGAATGTAGGTTGTGAAATGATATTATGGGTCATGAGGATAAAACAGGTACCAATTTACATGCAACTTTTCAAAAACACATCAATAATGAAATGGATAAAGATAACCCAGTTTTCTCTAAGCCTCTGCCCTTGGTTCTGTCTTCAGACCAGCTATTAGCTTAATGATTTTTATCAACAAAATAGGGTCTCTCATTCTTCTTTTATCCTTTTTTAGCTATTCACTCTCTCTAAAATGTCCTATGTGGCTATAATTTTTCTTTTATAAAGTATGTCAACAAGTATGAAAATTTATCAACTCTACATTATTTCACTCTCTCCAAATCCTTAGCATCTATTTTTTTGGAGAAATTTCTTTTTTTATATAATTTTATTTTTTAATTGGTGCATTGTAATCATACATCTTTGTTAGGTATAAGCTGATAAAGGCATACATGCACACATTTCTTATTTAACCCTTCCCAAATTCCCGCCCCACTCCCTCACCCTCCCTCCTTCTCAGGTTCAGTTTAGTGATTGACTTTAATATGTTTGTGAAAGTACAACATGTGCATTAAGTTGCCCCCATTACAGTCAGTTAAGTCAACTTCTTTGCTCACCTAAGGTTTCTCCTTCTTCACCTGGAGTCCCTCTTATACCCCATTTTCTCCCTAGCTTCTGCATATGAGGGAGAGCATGGGATTTATTACTTTTTGTGGCTGACTAATCTCCCTTAACATAATGTTTTCCAGTTCCATCCATTTCCCTGCAAATGACATGATTTTGTTCTTCTTTATGGCTGAGTAAAATTCCATTGTGTACATATCCCATAATTTTGTAATCCATTCATCTGTGGATGGACATCTTGGCTGGTTCCATAGTTTGGTTATTATGAATTGTGCAGCTATAAACATAGATACACATGCATCAGTCTGATAGTTTGGTTTCCATTCTTTTGGGTAGATACACATCTATTGTTTCAAAAATATTATCATCTTACTATATGCTTCAGGAATTCCAGGATCTAGATGTATACTACCAAAAAATATCTTTATGCATCTTATGTTATTTTTCTTTTCTCCATAGCTTTTCAACCCTGTGCAACAACCCTTCTGATTTTGTCTCTTTGTTTGACAAAGTTCAACTCTGTGCCTTGGCAATGCAGCAGAGATGGATAATCTGCTTAATGAGAGCAATTTCTTGGTCTGATCTACCCTTTAGCTATTTTTAATCATGTATTTGGCATATTTGGCATAGTAGTTCTCTTTTTGGTAAAGTTTCTTTTGTGAATAAAAATAAAATCACTTATTCTGGACCTCCCTCAGGGAGGGTACCCATTACTTTACAGTAAACATGTTCTCAAGATGTGGGTACAGATGGAATTTCTATAAATCCAGGCTTATTTTTCTATAAAGAAATGATCATTTTTAATATGCTTTCACCTTTGAGTGATCAACACTGATTATTTGCCATTTCTTGGTGGGTTTCAGTTGTTGACTTCTAGGATCTAGCAAAAGCTAAAAAGCAACCAATCCTCCGAACAAACATACATACATCGAAGCAATGCAAAGTTAAAACAGTAAAAACGGAACAAAACAAGGCAAAAAAACCCCAGAAAACAAGGACCGTCAACATCTTACTTAGGTCTCTCCTCCAAGTTGTTACAGCTCTATAAATACACAAATGCACCAAGAAAACATAGTATTTAAAGAACGAAAAATAAAATTTTCAATGTGGGAATGCATTTTGTAAAGCAACTAATTGCCTTCCTAATTTGTTGGGGTTTCAAAATTTGAACTTTCATTCACAGATAAATATTCTTATAAACAAAACCCATTATAAAAGCATTCTGTACAAAAAGGATTTCCTTAACCTGATTTAAACATTACACAATGTATACATTTATTGAAATATCTCATGGTACCTCATAAATACACATAATTTTATGCTGTTATGCATCAGCTTAAAATTAAATTTTAAAAAAGATTTTCAAGTCTTAGTGGATAACCTTGTGCTCAAAAAAGGAATTACCATATGCAGTGCATCACAAGTTAACATATCAACACTGAGGAAAAATAAAACAGTGTGCTATAGAATTTGGCATAAGATCCTAATATATCTTCCTGGGATTTCAATATTACTCAATTTTTTTATAAAAAGAGAAATATAAATAATTAAATATGAGCAATATTTTTATTAAGACAAATTTTAAAAGTTATACTCATATAATTTTAAGATAAATTATAAGAATTCAAAGAACTGTCTTGCTTCGGATAAGTAGAACTCTGTCACTATAAGTAACCCTCACAAAGTTACCTCTTCTCTTCCGTTAGGGATACTTTGGCCAAAAAGTTTCAGTAGAGGGTTTTACCGCAACTCTGACAAGAAGCTATCTAATCTCCATTTGAAGATTTCAGATTATGGGTGGGCTTTCACCTCTAAAAAGATCATTCCATCGTTCAAAATGCCTACCTGGAGCCAAGTAAAACACACCTGTAATCATCCCACTACTTGGGAGGATGAAACAGGAAGATTGCAAATCAATGCCAGGCTCAGCAACTTAGCAAGACTCTTCAAAATAAGTAAATAAATAAATAAATAAAAGGGCTAGGGATATAGCTCAGTGGTGGAGTACCCTGGGTTCAATCTGCAGTTCTGGGAAAAAAAAGCCTACTAGAATCTGGGAAGGACGTGAGGGAAAGTGGGGGTCAAGTGTGGAAGAAGGGTGGATGAATATAATCAATACATGCTATATGCATGTATGGAAATATTCTGAGTTCCACTGGTATGTATAAGTAATGTGTCTTAATAAAAATGATTTTTTAAAAAATGGGATTCAAGGGCAAGCCGGCCTGGATCACAAGCCTTCAGATACTACCATGCCTATGCTCCACCCTCCCCCTTTTAGGTCATTTTTCCCCACAAAGGCTACTTTAGCAACCTCAACACAGAAGCTCCTCACATAATTGCTCTTCCCCTGCCTGGCTTCCTCTAAGAGTAGGTAAAAGGTCAAAGCTGATCTACCAGGTAACAGCTCCACCTCCTGGACTGGAAACAGGGGACGGCCCATACATGCTCAGTGAGATTCTAAGAGATTCCCATGCAACTCACTTCTGCTCTCACTGCGCGCTGCAAGCCAAATAAATCATGGATGGAGCACACTGCAGGATTCAGCCACAAGGAAGAAGAATGGTATGACAGTAGCGGAGGTGAACCATTTAGAAACCAGCAAAGATATACTAAGGAATTGGGGGGGGGCACTTTAAGATGAACATAATAGGTGAAAAAGATGACACGCCAATTTCTGTAACAAATGTGAATTACCGATTAAAATCTATGGACGGATGATTCTGTTTAAGCATGCCTTGTTATGCCTGCGCTGTTTTACATGGGGAAACCAGAGATAGAGCGTGCCCAGGCTGTGGTAAGCCTGTGAAGCAAATTGAAATGCATATACAAGGTTCTCTCTTTATGTGTAGCACTGGTAAAGGGTGCAAGAGAACCTATTTGTCTCAAAGAGACTTAGAGGAGCATATCAACTTCCACCATATGAAAGCTTAAAACTCGGTTGCTTACACCTAAATTGAAAGTGTTCATCCTTCGTAACGCCCCACCATCATTTTATGATGCAGCCAAGCGGCGTATGAGCCACATTCCACCAAAGCAGCACATTATGATACTACCATGTCCTTTGCAACATGTGCCGCATAGGCTGTATCGGTAGGCACATGAGTATATTTATGCTTCTCTAGGAACAATTGCTCCTAGATTCACCTCCACCTCCTTCAGTGAGACTGACAAATTTTATATTTCAACGAGAAGATACAGCAATTTAATATCTGTCCCTATTCAAGATGGCTTAAATCCAAGTGCTTCAGAACCACCACCTTCTTCCTCTACACATGCTCATCATCATTCTGACATCTGGGTTAACCAGTGGTACTGAACTCATTATATTGTGCCTCCACAGCAACATTTTACAGTATCCCACCTCCGCCATCACCAATAACCCATGTAATGCCACATCCTCCACAGGCTGCTAGTACTTCTCATTTGTTCTGTAGTCACACTTCAAGTCAACCAGGCACCTCTACTCTACCACACTTTCCATGGACATACTACTGCCTAGATGCCACCTTATATAAAGAATCTTCCTCAAGGACCTGCTTCACCTCAACATAGTGGTCTGTCTGTAAATACACATTTCTCACCATTTTAATAGTATTCTTTTCCCAAATTCACAGAAGACCTAGAATTCCGAGCTTGTCCTCTATTAATACAACCAGGGGAAATCATAAATGGTATATAGCCTGCACCCAAAGAAATACCTCTTCCTTCATGAATGAGGCATCTACATCCTCTAACCCACTTCTTGGACTACATGATCCAAATAAGACATGATATTCACTAACAATGATAATATTATTTTGAACAGAAGACATGATGGGGGAAAGTAAATATTGTCAACCTTCCAATTAAACTTTATAATTTGGGGAAAATTAAACTTTATATTTGGGGAAAGGGAAAACATCTTACAGAGGTGGCTATAAAACATTTAGTGTTTTTTTAAATTTATGTTTCTTTAGGGTGCTGGGGATCAAATCAATCACCTAGCCTGGCACATACTAGGCAAGTGTGCTATCACTCAGCTATATCCCCAGCCATTTAAAATGGTTTTAAGTCTTAATATTAGAACTTATTTAAATACTTTACTATAGCACATATAAATGGCTAGGTTGAGCATAGCTATATATCAACACCTTTATTCTCTCCTGTGGTAAATTGACCCAGAAGTAACCATTTGCAGTGCTATTCCCAGGAAAAAATCCATATTCTGCTTTCAAAAGTATTGTTTTTGTTAAACTTAATGTTTACTTTTTGTAGTATTTTTATTTACCTGAGTAAAAGGAGTAAATTTCTATATGGTGGTTATAAAAACCAGTAAGCCCTTTATACACAAATCTTTCTCAATATAACTGATATTGTCCTGGTTTCTAGGCTCAAATTGCTCTTTCTTACTCTAGCTGAGGCTTTGTGACCCAAACTATCTATAAGCTAAAGCCTGCTGTGGATTCTAGAACCCATACAAACCAGAAATATTTAAGCAGCTCTAGCCCAAACCTATCAAAACCAGTATTAAATCTCTTGCTACTACAATTCTGAATTTATACCCAGATTATAATAAGAGGGCACAGTCTTTTTACTGACAGTACTTGTCTCATATGCTAGATTCATTTTTCTTCTTCCTACATATGAATACCTATCTGGATAATTTGTTAGGTCACAGTGACCTTGACTTGTCTTTGCCATTGTAAGGATAAATACAAACTGATAAATGCCTTCTGAAATTTTCTGATGCAAAAAAAGATAACTTTCATTCTTCCATTTTCTTTTAGAATTTCCTTTAGAAAACTTGATTAGAAGTGCTAGCTTTGCCTTCTTGAAATGTATGTAAATCTTTTTCAAAGTTACATAAATCTCTTGCCACCAGTTTTGAATCCCAGAAATGTCATTTGTTTGTGCATGTGTGATACTGGGGATTGAACTCGGGGGCATTATACCTATGACATATCTGATTTGTTTCCTTTGTGCCAGGGCAGAAACAAATTGATTCAAGATAGGAAACCAATAAAAATAGCTTACCCAAAGGAAAAGCCATAGTGATGTGTAAAACAGCATTCTTTGTTTAGAGCTCAATTAGATGGAATAAAGCTGATTATAAAAATGTTAATGTGGAGCTGGGCATGGTGGTGCATGCTTGTAATCCTAGTACTTGGGAGGTTGAGACCGGAGGATCTGGGTTTGTGGCCAGCCTCAGCTACTTAGTGAGGCTCTCCACAATTTAGTAAGACCCTGTTTCAAAATAAAGAATAAGAAATAGGGAGGCTGAGACCGGAGGATCCGGGTTCGCGGCCAGCCTCAGCTACCTAGTGAGGCACTCTGCAACTTAGTGAGACTCGGTTTCAAAATAAAGAATAAAAAATAGGGCTGGGGGCGTAGCTCGGAGGTAGAATGCCCCTGAGTTCAATCCCCAGTACTGCAAAAAAAAAAAAAATAGGACTGGGTCTGTAGCTCAGAGGTAGAATGCCCCTGGGTTCAATTCTCAGTTCCACAAAACAAACAAAAAACGTTAATGTGGAAAAAGGAGAAATCATTTTAAGAGTTCACTAACCCTGTAACACTCCCATAATTCTAGTCAGGAGGGAAAATAAAGTAGATAAAAAAACACTGATTTGTATCTTAAAGAGCTTGAAGCAGTACATAAATTTTCTATTCTGATAATGCATGTAGTTCCCAACACTACAATTTTCTGACTTTAATACCATCAACTGAAAAGTTCTTCTCTGTAGTTGATCTGTGTTTAGGTTTTTCTTTTTGTCCTTTCCTCTGATAGATGAGTCTAAATTCTTACTTGCCTTAACTTATGAAAGAATCATAGCTATTATGAAGTCAGAGGATTCCAAAAGGGGTTGGGGACTCTTGTATTATTTTTTCTAGTCATTTGCAGGAAAATTTGTCCCAATAGGGGGATCTATAATTATTCAATATATAAGTTGCTGGTAGTCAGAAATGAAAAAACATACCAAAACTGATACTTTGGCTTCACAGTGAGTTAAGGACTTACTAGACAAATTTCAATATTACTAAACTGAAGAAAAACATTTGGGGCATCCATTGTCAGCTAAAAGGCTGAAAAGTATTATATTCTAGAAGGAAACCAATTGTGCAGATGAAGGGACTACTATACACACAGTACTAGACACCTCTGACAATGCAATTACATGGTAATCCTCCAGATTCCCTTCTTTGATCTTACAGTCTGAAGAAGAAGCATTTGAACAATTGTAATCAGTTCTATCCCAATGTTAGGGATTTCAAATTTTGAAAAAAATTTCCATTTGTTTTGTTTGTTTTTTTTTTTCCTGAAAATAAAGGTGCTGCCTATAGATAGAATGTTAACTCTGAAATTGGAATTAGACTGTAAACTAATCTAGTCCCAGCCACTGGGGAGGCTGAGGCAAGATCAATGGAGCCCAAGAGCTTATGACCAACCTCAGCAACAAAAGTGAGACCCCCCATCTCAAAAAAAAAAAAGCTATCATATTTTAAGTACAACAAATGGCTTAAACTCTAACAAAACTCCCACTAATCTTTAGTAACCTACTAGGTTAAAATGGCCTGGATATTTACCAATGGCTTTGTTCTGGCTAGCTTTTTAAAAAGTTAACATGAATCTTACAAGCAATAATGTTCTCTCTGAATTCATATTTGGAAAATCCATGAATTTGGGGTTGAAACCACTTACCGTGCCTGCTTTAACTGAATCATCTCATAATCATGTTTAACATTTAAAAGGGCTTCTGTGTTTCCTAGAAATCCTAGACAAGAAGTCAAAATAACCTTGAAGGGGCTACTGGAAGAAAACTTTCATTCCCATTCAACTGGGCAAATAAGCCAGGAGCTGACCAGGGCAATTTTCGTTATACAATAGTGTTCTAGAAGAAAGATGGGTTGTCACCATGGTGGGTGAGACCCTTTCAAGTGCTGCTGATCACTAATATGACTAGCGGAGTAAATGAAAACCCAGACAGATTCATAATGTCCACATGAATCCAGTTCATTGCAACTAGACTGTAGTTTCCACAAAGGACTTGAAGCTTCATTTTCTAAAGGGACAAATATTGGTTCCGAACTCAACTGAAAGGAGATATTCTAATTGAAGTATTATTATAGCCATCATGCTGTCCTATTCACAGTGTTTTCAGTGACTTTATCTTGTTTTACTAGGAAGTCAAAATTACTTATTATGCCATTTTTTCTTTCTGCACTCCTAATAATAGTTCCTACAATCACATTTCCAATCAGCTCTAAATTGAACTCCCAGTATAGACATGGCCTAGATTTATAAATCCAGCAGCCTTATTATTGGCAGAATAAAAATGAGATGATAATGATCACTATTTTTAAATTAAAAATAAATAAAATAAAACTGAGTAATATGTGTCCAGGAACTCAAGCCCTAAATTTGACACAAAATATTTTTAAGTGATTTGACTGTTAGGATGATATAGAAAAGCATCTAATTAACAGGCAAATAGAAATATAGTTACTTATGGGTGGAGACTACGGAAGATAGGCCTAATGATACTCAATGTTAGGAAACAAGGTTTCTTCAGTCCTGATATGGATAGATAAATAGAAATGGATATACCTGTTATCTATGAAGATTTATTTAACTGATAAAATAATGAAACCACTGGTTTGGGTTCAAGCAAAAGATGGTCCATAGATTGGGTTTGTACATAAGACTTAAAACTAACAGAGCTAGGTACACTAAATATGAAAAATTCAATCTCTGCCCCTTGTTTGTGGTACTGGGAGTTGAATCTAGGAGCATTCTACCTCTGAGCTGCAACCCTATCCCTTTTTATTTATTTATTTTTTAAATTTTGAAACAAGGCCTTGCAAAGTTGCTGAGGGCCTCACTATGTTGCTGGGGCTAGCTTCAAACCTGCAATCCTCCTGTTTTAGCCTCCTAGGTACTGGGATTACAAGTGTACACCAACAAACTCAGCCAATCTGTGCCTTTTGATGGATGGCTGCCACATTGTCTTTCTGTTTTGCATCTGGAAGAAATGACTGCAGACAAGGAATAATTACTAAAGGGCCTAGTTTACCCTGTAAATTTAGTTACTTCTAAAATAATTTGTTGTAACTCCTTATGATCAATGAGAACTCTGAGGAAATTTATTGGGTCTTACAGGAAAAACTCAATTAAATTTTTTAGATAGCAGTCTCCAAAGTTAAGTGACTTATTCATCTTAGAGTAGAATTTCATTTTAAAAACTTCAAAATAATATTCAGTGGCTGCCTAGATGTTTTTAAAGGTTTTTTAATCAAACCCTGCTTTAATAACTGAGGCTAAGTGAAGCTTTCAGCCCTATTTTTAAAACATACTGAAGCTGGGTGTGGCGGCACACACTTGTAATCCCAGTACTTGGGGAGACTGAGACAGGAGGATCACAGGTTCATGGCCAGACTTAGCTACTTAGGTTCTCTGCAACTTAATGAGACCCTGTTTCAAAATAAAGAATAAAAAACTAGGGCTGGGGGTATAGCTCAGAGGTAAAATGCCCCTGGATTCAATCCCTAGTACCACAAAAAGAAAATACTGAAGCCCTTGGTATTCTAAATAGACTATGTTCTAGAATGTGTTTGAATTTCATTTCCACCATTTGAATTTTATGCTTAAGATTAGTCAATTGTTTAGTTTCTAAACCTGTTGTATGTCATTATGCTTATAAAAGTTGTTATTAAATATAATTAAAGTTTATATAATTCGGTGAAATATGACTGCACAAAAGACAAAAGGAAGTTGTTTATGTAAAATCTTAAGTTGTATTGTTTTATACAGGCTTAATGCCATTTCATGGGCCTTTGTGGAAACCTAGCTTACCATCCAGTATTAAGAAACACAAAAAGAGCCAGATGTGGTGGTGCATGCTTGTAATCCCAGCATTCGGGAGGCTGAGACGGGAGGATCCGGGTTCGAAGCCACCCTCACCTACCTAGTTAGGCACTCTGCAACTTGGTGAGACCCTGTTTCAAAATAAAGAATAAAAATAGGGCTGGGGGTATAGCTCTGAAATAGAGTGACCCTGAGTTCAATCCTCAGTATCGCAAAAAAAAAAAAAAGAAATGCAAAACGATATGCCCCAAAAGGTTCGTAAATAAATAACTTCCCATCAGAATTTCTTTCTTTCTTGTACATGGGACTGAACCAAGGGGAACCCCCCAGCACTTTTTTTTTAAATTTTGAAATAGGGTCTCATTAAGTTACATGCTTTGGCTTCAAACCTATGATTCTCCTGTCTCAGTTTCCCAAATACTATCATATATACCAGGCATATACCATCACACCTGACACATTGCTTTTTAAAAAATCAACTTTGTTGTGGTACGTCTCTCAGAGTAAAATGCACCCACTTAAGTGTAAAGTTAACATTTTTGACAAATGCGTATACTAGTAAATATCACAAGCAAGATATATGACCTTTCCATACAAGAGAATTTCCCTTTAGCACTTTTACATTTAATCACCGTATCACTGACCTCAGACAACCCATGTTCTACTTTCTGGTATTACAGGTCAGTTTTTCTTGTTTCATCCAAATTGATATGTATGGCTTGGTATCTGGTTTCTTTTGCTTGACATGTTTATTAAACCATGTTGTTGCCTGGTGTCAATAATCTGTTAATTATATCTAATAACAGTCCATTGTATTAATATACCACATCTTTTTTTGTTCACTTTAGTATTGGTAGATATTGTGACTGACTTCCAGTTGGGGAGTATAATAAAACTGCTATGAATATTCATGTGCAAGTTATTTTGTGATAACATATCTCCTATTATTTGGAATGTATACAGAGTTGGACTCCCAAACTGCTGAGAAATATAGTGTAGATATATTGACTTTTATAAAAAAAAAGAAACTGCTAAACTAGTTTTGATAGTGTCTGTGACCATCTTATATACCCACAAGCACTGTGTAAGTTATAGTTCCACACACTTTTGAAAACTTGAGATTCTAAGTTTTAGCCATTCTAGTTCATATATAGTGGTAGTTCACTGTGTTTTCATTTGAATCTTTCTGTTAACTAATGATGTTAAGCACCTTCTAATGTGATTATTGGCTATTCATATCTTCTTTTGTGGGTTATCTGTTTAAATTGTTTTTCCCAGTTATATTGTGTTACTGGTCTTATTAAGATGTAAGAGTCTGCCATATATTATAAAATTCCTTTAGCAGATGTATATATTGCAAATATTTCTTTCTGCTTATGACTTCTTTTTTAATTTTCAAAACAGCAAATTCTTTTTTATGTTTAGTTCAAGGTAGCAAAGATTGTCTTCTGTGGATTCCTTTAGAAATATTATAGTTTTAGTTTTATATTTAGGTTCAGAGTCAACTTAAAGTTTTATATATGATGTGAGGAAATGACCAATGTTCATTTTTTCCCTATAGTTATCCAACTGTTCCATTACCATTTGCTATAAAGACTACTCTTTCTACAGTGCATTGCTGTGGCCATTTTATAAAAAGAAAATTTGTACATATATGCATGTATTCATTTTTGGACACTATATTTTATCCAATTTCTCCAAGTCAAAATATACATAGGTAAAAGGAAGATTACCAGTGATCTGGTGGTAAATGTTACCAACAGGCTGTCTGGGGGTATAGATACAAACAAGCAAACAAACTTGATTTGTGGAATTTGCTAATTTCCGAGGTATAAATTCTCCAACCATGATCAAATCAAGGTACCTTACAATGCAAGCTCCAGCGACAATCTCAGATTCCTGTACTAAGGCTTGGAAAGTGCTTCCAGACAAAAAAAGTGATTATAATATTTGTCTCGTTTATTAACTTTCTCTGAGAAACCATAGTCATTCATTGTATCTAGTCCAAAATTTTAAAAACAGTCCTATGTGTGTCCAGTTTTCAAGCCACTTACAGCAGGAGGACAAGTTTATATCAATTACTCCATCATGAGCAGAAGTGCCTCCTGGGCTAGGGTGTAATTCAGTGGTAGAGGACATGCTTAGCATGCACAAGGCCTTGGGTCCAAGCCTCAGCACAAAAGAGAGAGAAAGAAAAATAAAAAATTTAGATTGTTAGGTCTGGGTTTGTAACTCATTGGTAGAGTACCTGCTCATCAGTCACAAAGCCCTGGCACTGCAAACAAAAGGTACCTTCCAATTAGTTTTAGATGCCTCTTAAATATGAACATATACTCACACACCACCATACAATTTATGGAAGCCTCTAATATGAAACAGATCCAAAAAACTTATAGGAAACAGACATTACAGAAAACATTTTAAACTATTAATAATTAGTATCATTAGAGAGTTAAGAGATGCTATTCTATCCGTGGAATAAGAAAACTGCTATAAGAATAGGAAAATTCAGAGAATAGAGGTCTTACAAATTAAATATATGTATTACATAAATACATTTATGTAGACTAGAAGAAAGTTGGTTTTTTTCTTAGAAATTACAATGAAAGTTCAAAGAGATGGGCAGTGAAGACAAATAATAAAAAACAGGGTTAGCCCAAGGCATTCAACTATCCTACTAATAGTGCTTTCAGGGAATGGAGGAAATAAAAGGAAAGGAAATTAACAAAATAATTCAAGAAAATTTCTTCCATTTAAGGGTCATGTCTTCACAAATTTAAAAGGCACAGCACAATGATTAATACAACATACAGCAAAGGACATCATCATGAAATTTCAGAACACTCAGAATGGAAGGAAAATTTTAAAAGCTTTCACAAAGATAAAGAGCATGAGACATACAATTGATTATGAAAGGAAATAACAGCGACTTGATAGCAAACTTAAAGGTAAAAGAGGAATAATGTCTTAAAAATTCTGAGGGAAAAAATGCTTTTTGACCTAGAATTCTATATTTCATGTCAAATATGAAGATAGACTATAGACATTTCCAGACATTCAAGGTCTTGAAAAATAGAAAGTATCAGCTCCATCATAAACAAGGTAGTAAGCCAAAAAAACATGACACTATGAAAACTGAAACCTGAACCAATATAGAAGAAAAACAAGTTCCTTGATTATAGTAAAGCCAAACTACAGGATAAGAGCTGCTGATTGGGAACTTTAGGCACATGACTTCAAAAAACAACTCATAAGTGACCCCCTGTGTTTTTCTGTTTAAAGAAGGACTTAGGGAATTAAAGATGGCATCATTGAGGAAGATAGTGTGTTTCAGTCTCTCTAAGACTCAGAACTCAACCACCAAGAAGGCTGCTTCTTGACAAAGGAAGAAAAGCAGCAAAAAACTCAACAACAGTTGAAACATGGTTGAATCAGAGCCAGATGAGAAAACAGAGGATGTAAAGAACTCCATGCATCTCACCTGGTGAGCAGAGAGCAGTGGTGCTGTCTTGGCCAGGCTGTGCCAGATGTCAATTACAAGCACTGCAGCTACCAGAGACCTCCAGCACACAATCAACAGAGCATCAGGGGTATCTGTAGGGCATTAAATCCGAACCAGCAGGCTATAGGCTCGCTCTGAACAGAGCATGATCTGGAGAGCATGGTCACCTGCAGCCAATCAGAGACTCCTGTTTGTCTGTACTAAGAACTATATCTCGTTAAAGAGGTTCTGGGGGAAAAACTCAAAAATTTGATTATATGAGACAAATTTGAGAAGGCAAATATATACCCCCAGCATACACCTTATTATACATTTATAACAAATAGAAACAGGGCCCACACACAAAGAGGAAGAAGATGCCAAGACAACAGAAATACAAAGCTGAGAACTTTGAAAATATGAGAATGAAGGACAGTGAGGAAACAATAAGCTCCCACAACTCAACAACAAAAGAGATTACCATACAGATCTTCAGGAAATGCAAGAAGAATTCTGAAATTTGATCTTCAATATGATGAAAGGCCTCAAAGAAAGTATACAGGAAATGAAGGAGGAAATTGAAGCTTTAAGAAAGAACCAAAATGAGGCTTTGAGGGGAGATCAGCAAGATGGCGACTGAGAGAAACAGCACATCTCAGGTACTTAAAATTCAAAACACAACCACCGTGAAAGCAGCTTATTGACAAGAGAAAAAAAAAGACACAATGAAAAATTGAACCATGGCGGAACAAAACCCAGAAGACAGAACAGGGAAGAGCAAAGTGTCCCACGAGTGCCACACCTGGGGAACAGGGTCAGCAACCATCTGCACTATCTTGGCTTGTCCATGCTATGTACTCTATGCCAGGATTGCTACCACTGCAACCTCTAAAGACCCCCTGCAAAGAAGCCAGTGACTTGATGTGGAGTAAGCAGCTGCAGATCTCCACATCCTAAGTGGCCAGCATCTCCCTACATGTTGGACGGTGATCCGACTGCCTGGACGCCCAGCCAGAATCTGCAGCAGCAGTTCAGCCCACCTATTCCTCAAAAGAGCCAGAGCAGCACTCAACTGTAAGTTAACAGTGCAGCCACAGGGACCTGTGTGGCAAGCAATAGACTCACAGGATCTGAGACTTTGTGGTCCACTCCTATAGTGGTTGGGTTGGAGCAGAGGTGTGGGAGAGGCTCATAGCATGCAGGATTCAGTCATTACAGGGTCTCTGGAGATTGCCCCACAATTATACTGGACACCTGCCACCTGTGAAGGCAGAGAGAGATATGCAGACACAGGGCCTATGGAAAGTGTGGAGCCTCAGCTTACACTGGGTCCAGCCCCAGTGACACCTGCTGCCTGCATAGAAAGAGAGTAGCACAAGGAGAGGCCATGTGGAGAGCTCAGAGTCTCAAGCATGCAGCAGGAGAGGCACCAGTGGATCTCAGTGCCTACATTGACAGAGAAAGACATCAGGCTAGGGTCCTAATCATTGCAGGAGACCGAAAAGTGGGGCTACAAACTGACATCACTACTATAGGATCCTGAGCAAATGAGAATGCGTGGAACATGCTCAAAAACCTACTATAGTTGGTAGATATTAAACAGCTGAAAATATCCACGCAGACCCAGAAATACTACAGAGTCCAAGTCTGCTCTGTACTTGTATATTTGCAGGGTTATTTTTTGTTTGTTTGTTTGGTTGGTTGGTTTTCTTATTTGTTTGTTCTCTTCTCCATTCTTTTACAAGCTTCCTCCTTCTTTCCTATCTGTTTTCTTCTCTTCAACACTTTTTTCTTTTTCTTTGTCTTATATGAAAACCATTTCATATCACTACACCTAAATACTCTACATTGACTACTAGAATCCTCCTATATATCCACTATCTCAAATCTCTGCAATATATTACTTTACTACACTCAAACTCTCATTCTACTCAATCATATCCTCTACTTTACCCTATTCCTGCAACTATCACTCTGGCTCCTCCCCCCTTGCCCAACTTTTACCATTGAATACAACACAACTTGCCCTTCTATATACTAGCTGAATCCTCTAAACTCCTACTGCTGAGATTGGACCAGAGAGGTGAAAGACCAGAAAGGACTGCCAGACACCAAGGATAAACTAACCACAGGTGATAGAAGGAATCACTCAACACCTCACACATCAAGGTTTAAAAATGCATAGGGCACAAACTGTTCTGATCACACCTCTGAGCCGACTCCCGATAACAGCGGTAACAGAGAGGACCCCAAACCTTAAAACTTGAAACCCATCAATGTCACCATTGCACCAGGCAGAAGGAGCCCCAGAGTAAACACAACTCAGTACTGACAAACTACAGGTAGAACAACAGTTGGGTGACAGCAGACAAAGTTTTCAAGGCTGATCTCAAAGGGTGATAAAACACAATAAAGCATACCCACTGGAAAATATCTACCTCCACAATATGATACTATTCAGAGAGAGAGAAAATAGACATAAGACACCTATAAACTGAGAGAAACTTAAGAAACTGAAGTCATGGGAAGGAAGTATAGTAAGGAAAAAATGAGCTCTCATAACCCCACAATCAATAACAGAACCCACGAACACAGAATTGCAGAGATTTCCAGAAAGACAGTTCAGATCTTTAATAGTGGAAATGATACAGGATTTCTGAAAAGAATTCAGAGACAGCCTGAAAGAAATGAAGAAACAAATAAACAAAGAACCTGACACCCTGAACAGTAATCAAAAAGAAGCTTTGGAGGAAGTGAAGGATGCAATAATTGAAGGCATGAATACAAACTATAAAGAGTGGACTAGAACACATGGAAAAATAGAAGCTAACTCTTAGAAGATGACCACTCCAAAAATTAATGCATAGTATATAATTTAGAAAAAACAATTTGACAGCATGAATTGGACATTAAAGAGATCTGGGCCAATTTTAAAAGAACTAACCTAAGAATAATAGGCATAGATGAGAGAATAGAAGTTGAAACTCAACCACCTTTTCAAAGAAGTAATATCAGAAAATATTCCAACCACAGAAAAAGAGGTTGACACATAGATACAAGAAACATATAGAACCCTCTTTAGACAAGATCAGAGAAAAGGTTCACCATACCACATAATAATCAAACTGACTAATGTACAGGACAAAGAGAGAATCTTAAAGGTGATAAATGTAAAATACCAAGTGGCATTCAGAGGTAAACCAATTAGAATCACTCCAGACCTCCCAAATAGGAGTCATGAAAGCCAGGAGGGGCTGGAGCAATATATTGCAAACTCTGAAAGAAAATAACTTGTAGCCAAGATTTTCCTACCCAGAAAAAGTCTCTCAATTTTGATGGGGAAATAAAATTTTTTTATGACAAACACAAGCTGAAAGAATTTACGTCTTAGTCAAAGGACTCAATTCCCCAATTAAAAGACATAAACTGCCAATGTGGATTAAAAAAACATAATCCAAATATATGCTGCATGCAAGAAACTCACCTAATGGCCAAAGATATCCATATACTAAAGATGGAATAATGGAAAAAGATATACCATGCAAATAGAGACTCAAAACAAGCAGGGGTAGCAATGTTAGTATCCTACAAAATAGACTTTAAGCTAAAACACATCAGAAGTGACAATGTGGGTCACTTCTTATTAATAAAAGGAACAATCCAGCAAGAAAGTATAATGATAGTAAACATGTATGCCCCAAATGTGGGTGCACCCACATTTGTAAAACAAACTCTTCAGGACCTCAGGTCTCAAATATATCCAAATACAATAATATTGAGAGACTTTAGCACACCACTTACAACACTAGATTGATCTTCCAGACAAAAGATGAGTAAGGATTCTTCAGATCTAAAGAACACTATAAACCAAGTGGACTAATAAAGATATACAGAACATTTCAGCCAGCAACAGCTGAATACGCATTCTTTTCAGTTGACCATGAAATCTTCTGCAAAATAGACCACATCCTGGGCCACAAAGAAAGCACCAAAAAATTCAAAAGATATAATAATTCCCGGCATCTTTTCAGATCACAACAGAGTGAAAATAGAAATCAACAATAGGAATACCAAAATAAATTATATAAATACATGGAGTCTGAATTATATACTCTTGAATGAGGAATGAATCAGAAGAGAAATAAGGGGAGAAATAAAAAAACAATTTCTGGAATTAAATGAAAATAGAGACATGATGAATCAAAATCTATGGGACACTTTGAAGGAAATATTAAGAGGAAAATTTATAACACTGAATGCCTACATAAGAAAACCAGAAAGTTACCAGATAAACAACCTAATGACACACCACAAGGACCTAGAAAAACAGGAACAGTACAATCTGAAAGCCAGCAGAAGGCAGGAAATAATTAAAATCAGAGCAGAAATAAATGAAATAGAGAATTTAAAAATACAAAGGATCAACAAATCAAAAAGCTGTTTTTTTTTAAAGATTGACAACACCCTTAGCCAACCTAAACAAAAGAAGAAGAGAACCCAAATTATTAAAATCAGAAATCAAACAGGAGACGTCACCACAGACAGTGGAGAAATTCAGAGAAGCAACAAAACCCATTTTGAAAATTTATACTCCAATAAACTGGAAAACATGGAAGAAATTGACAAATTTTAGACACATACAACCTACCTAAATTGAACCAAGAGGAAATACAAAACCAAAACTGACCAATAGTAAGCAAAGAAATAGAAAGAGCAATAAAAATCCTACCATCAAAGAAAAGCTCAAATCCAGATGGGGTTCCAACTAAAATCTACAAAATGTTTCAGAAGAACTAAACCCAATACTTCACAAGTTATTCCATGAAATAAAAATAAGTGGAATTCTTCCAAACTTCTTCTATGAAACCAATATTACATTAATACCTAAATCATAGAAGAATATATCATTTTGTGTTTTTATAGTACTGGGGTTTGAACCCAGGGGCATTCAATCTCTGAGCTACACCACTCCCAGCCCTCTCTATTTTGTTCTGAAACAGAGTCTCCCTTGGTTGCTGAGAGTCTTGCTACATGTATCACTTTGAATGTATCACTGTGAATCTCACTATCATGTATAATTTTAGTGCACCAATTCTTAAAAAGGCTCTTAATTTAGAAATCCTGCTTGGTCACTTGATTGATTGCATGATATTTTAAATAAGTGAGTGTATATAGATAAATTAAGGAAAAATCTTTTTGTACTTCAAAAATGCCAAAAGAAATTTTAACTAGATTTCTTCATGGATACACTGTTTTCACTCTGGGGAAAATTAATAGAGAATAGAACACTTTTCTAGCTAGAAATATCATCTAGAATTCCCCATACGAGTTTGCCTATGGAATGCAAACAAAATGGCTTTTACATCCTTGATCATCAAATGATTAATTCCAGCTGTGGGGATCAGTAACCCTGGGAAAATTGAAGATTCACACTTTTAGACAGAAGTGTAATGTGATTAATATCATATTTGAAGGTATTTCAGTTGATAGAAAATAAATTATATAAACTCTTATTCAAATGATAAAAGTTAAAATTAGATATTTTCCCCATAAACATACAATTATTAATTAAAGATTAATTAAGTTTTAAAATGAGATATTAAGATGCATATATTAAAGACTCCCTGATGTAATTGATTTTTGTTATTAGCTAACTCTAGTCTCAATCATATTAGATAAGAGGACCTTTACTATACTGCTTAAGGGATCTCATATGTACATTCACACACACACACACACACACACACACTCACTCACTCACTCACTCACTGTCAAGGTCAACATTCTCACTGCTATGATCAAAAAATCTGACCATAAAATTTAGAGGTGTCTCACCAGGTCCAGTTTTCCTTCAAGTTCATGAAGAGACCTCCAATCTACCATTTTTCAACTCTTTTTCATGTGCAAATTCACTTAATGAAAATGTTCCTTCCAGGAATATAAGTAGTTACTGAATTCATTTTAGCCAAATGTCATTATAGCAAAAAATACTCTTATCTCAGGTTATTAAATGGTTTGTTCTTCTACTGCAATGATTTTCAGAATTTAACATGCATAAGTATCTTCAGAACAATAGCTAAAATGCATGTGCCTATACCCCCAGGACCCTCTCTGCTCAAGAGAGTCTGAGTTAGTAGGTCTAGGGTGGAGTCTAGGAATCTGCATTTTATATAACCACAAAGATTATTCTAATCTTGGAGATGCCCTAGACCACACTTTGAAATACCATGCTTATTAGCTTGTCAATAAAGCCCACATGGATCCCTTTATTAGGAAACTCTTTTATTTGCTTTGAAGAATATGCATCTGAAAACCTGCTTTTCTCTGATGGTGTTAAATGTAAAGAGAAGGAATAAAGAGCTAAACTGCTGGAGCTATCTCTTTAAAGAGCATCATTATTCTGAAAAGGAAATGTTTGCTTGCTTTCACAAAGGAAAGGTTCTACTTTCTGTGGGAGGTGGTTTCAGTGTGTGCTAATGTCAGTGTTATTACAAATCGAATCAAGACTTAGAACTACTCCAGAGGGTAGAACAGGACTGGAGCCACTCTGTCACCAAGACTACTCACTTCACATAAAGTTGTGGGAAGTGAACTACTTCTCATATTGAAAGGCCGGAATCTGGCTCAAACACCCCTACTTCCATCAGGCTCTCAGCAATAGCAGAAGTATGAGAATTCATTTTCAGTCCTGACACTTTTCTAAGACCTTTGACAAATCATTTCACTGTTCTGAGCTTACAGAATTAGTAGATCAATATTTACTTCACAAGATGGTTGTGAAAATTAAGTTTACTTTATGAAAATATGTAGCATAGTACTTGGCAGTAAATAACTACAATATTCATTATTCCAGTCCCACCTCATAATTTGGCCTGGCATCACTGTCATACCAGTCCCTCAAGAGAAATCAGAATTTCTCCAGCCACCATTTAGCTCAGACCAGCACCCTTTTCCAATGGGCACTGTATGTAATTTGATAGGGTTGATTTTACACGTTGGCAGTGAAGAAACAGTTGATATGTGGCTGTCAATTACCAGTGTGATAGAGTATCAAGTAAGTTATGGGTTTGTAATGACAACTGAGGATACTTTTTTCTTAAAAAAGCACATGTTAATATATTTATTTTCACAATATTTCAATGAAATTTGAACAGGTAAATATGGCAAAATCTGGACTTACCTAACATAAATTAAGGCAAAAGCTCTCAGAAGTACAAGGGTGTCAACACAATTTTCTGAAAACCTGATGAATGATCTGAATCCTCTTTTTCTTCTGGACAAAAACATAATTACACTGCAAAAATTTATTTACTTTTATGAATGTTCACAGATTCCCCACAGACCATGAATGAAATCCAGGCTAAGAAGCCCAGTGAATATCATTGGACCCTCACCACGCTTTCTCTAGTAAACTAGGAATCTGAGGCTAAACTTGAGATCCTCCTAATCCCAAGAATCACATAACGACCTGTTCTCTATGAAGCCTGTGAAAGCCCTACAGAAGACTTATGTGGGCTCCTTTAACAAACACATGAATTCTTAAAAGAAATACATACAGCATATGTCTATGCAATGATGGGGTTGCCATGGTGAGGTGATTAGGAACTCAATTTTATAGGAGTTTAGCAAATTTGTTTTCCAGCTTATATAAATCAGACAGAAATAGAAGGCAAGGTTAGGGGAACAGGCCAAGGAAGAATGTTTTTTTCTGTGGAGCCCATTCAAATTTTAGGAGTCATGTTATCCACATTGTTCAAGTCATATTGTGACTATTCTGAGAAATGCTTCTGCTCCATTGTCAGGCACTACCTCACACATTCCCAATTCTGCTTTTCCTAATGGAAATTTCACAGTATCAATCAGCCAATGCTCTGATTCTCAGATATCAAATAATGAGAGATCTGTTTTTCAGGTAACAACAAGCAGATGGGGGAAGCAAGGATAAAACAGGCAACATACAGAAAGTAACAGGAATTAGACATCAGGCAAAAGCAAGTAGGGAGAAGATGGGGCATAAGAGGGACTCCAGATGAAAAAGGAGGAACCCTAGATAAGCAAAGAAGTTGACTTAACTGAAGGTTATGGATGCGGGAGGGGACCCTCACGCAGAGGATGTACTTTCACAAATATATCAAAGTCAATCACCAAACTGAACTTGAAAAGGAGGGAGGGCAAGGGAGTGGGGTGGGAATTGGGGACGGGGTTAAATGAGAAATGTGTGCATGTATGCCTTTATCAGCTTACACCTAACAAAGATGTATGATTAGAATGCACAAATTTTAAAAATTTTTAAAAAAGCAAGTAAACTATATTCAATTAGATTCTATTATTATATATTTTTTCAACTTTCAGCATAGGCATAACATAGTTATTCACAAACCATCTTCCTCCTGTAAACAAGGCTATGTTTTAAGGGTCAGAATATAGCATTACTCAGATTTAAAGTAACAATACTGACCTTCCATCAACAAAATGAAAATGCAAAGTTATTCTTAATAATTATCCCCCCTCTCACCCATGTGATTAAAGATATGCTTTCAAGAGAAAGCTGATCAAGTCAGGAGTGTATGCCACAATTAAATAAACATGTAGTTCACATATATCATATATGTTGCTTATATGCATGACCTTCATTTCATCAACACAAATCTGCCCTCACTGACCCTATTTAAGAAATCACCAAATGCAAACACAAGCTTTGTTACTTTTTCTAGTAAAAAGATTATATCTAGAAGAAAATTAAGGTCAGTAGTAAAGTGGAAAAATGAATGATTTTGAAAATGGGTTAATAATGAACTGAAATTATTTAAGAAAAGGAGAAATTGAAGCCAGGTGCTATGGCACACACCAATAACTCCAATACTCAGGAGGCTGAGATAGGAGGATCACAGGTTCTAGATGAGTATGAGCAACTTAATGAGACTCTGTTTCAAAATAAAAAGTAAAAAGGGCTAGGGGTATAGCTCAGAGGAACAATGTACCTGGGTACAATCCCCAGGAACAAAAACAGGGAAATTGAAAAAGAACTTTACAATTAAAAATGGGACTTACCTTAGTGCTTCCCAGCAGTGAGAACCAGTGAAGATAACCAAGTGGCAGTTATGTTGCTTATTCACAAAACTTAAAAGGTAATACAAAATTATCCATCAATAGGTTGTTAGGTTTTCAAGTTCTCAGGGTTTAGTTCTATATTTTCTGCTCTTCTCTGGTTATATTCTCTTCCAAAAATACTTCGTCCAGTCCCACAGCTTTAATACCATCTATACACTAATTATTATTGAACTTATTTCTCCAACCCTAACTTTGCCCAGATCATTATACTCAACTGCTTACTTAATTGAAATTCCCAAAGAAACCAAAATGACAACAATAACTAATATACATACAGAAAATGAAATGAGGAAATCAAAATGTTTTAAGTGGAAAAAAATTTAAAAGGCAGAACTGGAGTAATCAAGGAATAAAAATGTAATAAGAAATAGAGGAAACAAATAGCAAAGTGACAGAAATAAGTCTTTCCATATTAATAGTCACTTTAAATATACATGTACTAAACTTACCTATTAAGAGACACAGATTAACAGTATGAGAACATACTGTTGAGAATATGATTCATCTATGTCAACAAGAGACTCAAATTAGACACAAAGACTCAAGTAAAGTTGAAAGTAAAAGAAGAGAAAAAACATTATATATAAACAGTAAATAAAAGGAAATGTAAGTGGCTATACTAATATTAGATGAGATAAAACAGACTTTAAGTCATTACAAGAATCAAAAAAGACCATATACATTAATAAAATGATTGATTTATCAAGAAGAGCTAAACAATTATAAGCATATATGCAGAAGGAAAATATCCCAAAAATATGTGAAGCAAAGGATTTAAACAGCACTATAATCCAAATATTCTCAGAAGACATTTAGAGTATTCTACCAAATAGTAGTAGCAAAATACACATTTGGCTTAAGTACTTAAGTGTATATGGGATATTTTTTGTACTGGAGATTAAACCCAGGGGCATTTTTCTCAGCTACATCCTCAGCTCCTCTGTTATTTTGTAAAACAGTATGGAGGATTCTCAGAAGAATGATAATGAGCTTACCATATGACCCAGTTATACCGCTTCTGGGTATCTACCCAAAAGAATGGAAACCAAACTCCCATACTAATGCATGCATATCTATGTTTATAGCTACACCATTCACAATTGCCAAACTATAGAACAAGCCAAGATGTCCATCAACAGATGAATGGATTAAAAAACTATGGGAAATACACACAATGGAATTCTACACAGCAATAAAGAAGAATAAAATAATGTCATTTGCAAGAAAATGGCAAGACCTTGAGAACATTATGTTAAATGACATTAGCCAGTCACAGATAGTGAAGGGGCATATATTTTCTCTAATATGCACAAGCTAGGGAGTAACTGGGATACCAGAGGGACTCCAGATAATAGAGGATAAATCTCAGTGGAGCCAGGGAAATGATCTAAGAGAAGGGGAGGGAGAAGACTGAGGTTCATTAATGGAAATACTACCATCAACTATGTGTACATATGTGAATATACCAATGTCAGTCTTAGTACTCTGTATTGGAAAGGGAGAAAATGAGGTGGTGGGAGAAGAACCAAGTGATATATGCAGGTATGTCATTGTTAACATGATTTACATCATCATGTGAGACTATATGAACCAATAAAAGCATATTTAAAAGGATTATATTAGCAGTCAGAGAAATGCAAATCAAAACTACCTTGAGATTTCACCTAACCTCAATTAGAATGGCAATCATCAAAAGCACAAACAACAGCAAATGCTGGCGAGGGTGTGGAGAAGTGGGAAACCTGATGGGATTGCAGATTAATGCAACTACTTTGGAAAACAGTATGGAGGATCCTCAGACGAATGGGAATGAACCTACCATATGATCCAACAATACCACCTCTGGGTATCTACCCAAAAGAATGAAAACCAAACTACCAGGCCAATGCATGTGTATCTATGTTTATAGCTGCACAATTCACAATTGCCAAACTGTGTAACCAGCCAAGATGTCCATCAACAGATGAATGGATTACAAAACTATGGGATATGTACACAATGGAATTTTACTCAGCCATAAAGAAGAAAAAAATCATGTTATTTGCAGGGAAATGGATGGAACTGGAAAACATTAGGTTAAGTGAGATTATTCCATCACAAAAAGTATAAAAAACGTATGCTCTCCCTAATATGCAGAAGCTAGGAAGACAGTGGGACATAAGAGGAACTCCAGATGAAGAAAGAGAAGCCTTAGATGAGCAAAGAAAGTGACTTAACTAAAGGTGATGGGGAGGGGAAGGGAAACACCCTAATGCACATGATGTACTTTCACAAACATATCAAAGTCAATCACTAAACTGAACTTGAGAAAGAGGGAGGGGGAAGAAGGGGGTGGAATTTGGGGAAGGGTTAAATGAGAGATGTGTGTATATATGCCTTTACCAGCTTGTACCTAACAAAGATGAAGGATTACAATGCACCAATAACAATAAATAAATAAATAAGGATTATAAATTATAAACCATTTTATGTCTATAAATTATCAAACTGCTAAACTCAAGAAGAAACAGAAAACCTGAAAATATCTCTAACAAGTAAGGAGATTGAACCATTAATCAAAAAACCTCTCGGAGCGCCCAAAATGGCTTCTGAGTGAAACACCTCTCCTCAGGCTCTGTGAGCTCGAAACAAATCTGCAATAAAAGCAGCTTCCTGACAGAAGAAAAAAAAAAAAAGCAACAAAAAAACCAACAAAGCAGCGAAAATTTAACTACACCTAAAGAGACCCCAGAAAGCTGACCAGGGAGAGCAAAGGAGCCCATCTGCACAGCAGCAGTCATTAAGCCACCAGCACGGGGATCAATTAACATGGAGATATCTAGTGACCTCCTGCATATCCAGGGACCTGACTTGGAGTAAGCGACTCCAGAACTCCACATCCTAACCAGGCAGCATATCCCCATACCTTCCACAGTGACCAGAACCCATGGTATGACCAGTGTAAGCCCGCGGTGCAGCCATCCCAGTTCGCCTCTCTCTCCAGAGCCAGAACAGCAATCAACTGCACTGCAGAGCTTGAATCAAAACTGCTACAAAAGCAGTCTCTTGATGGAAGGGAAAAAAAGCAAAGCAGCAAAAAAAAAGTGAATAAACCAACAAAAGCAGCTGAACAGAACCTAGGGAGAACAAAGGAGCTGGAGTGTGTGGCAGTGGCGCTACTGCCATGCGCTGCAAACAGGCAGCCACCATTTTGCCACCCACCATCTTACCAGCCGCCATTTTGCCAGTCGCCAAGAGTAGTGTCTATTACCACCAAGACTTCCAACGACCTCCTGCACACCCAACGACTAGAAGTGGAATAAGTGACTATGGAATTCCACACCCTAATCAAGTGGCATGCCCCCGCAGGATCAACAGTGATCAAGAACACCTGGGACAACCATCTTAAGTCTGCAGTGAAGATAACCCAGATCATGCCTCCCACTGGAACCAGAGCAGCAGTGATCTGCAAGTTAAATTGCACCCCCAGGGTGTGGGACCCCTATACAAAGTGCAGACTCAGTCACCTGCCTTTCAAGTGATTGGATAACAGCAGAAGTGCAGGAGGGACCCAGTGCACACAGGATATAGAGAATTTCCAGGCACCCTGGAAAATGCTTGGCATATAGATTGCACTACCACCACCAGCAAAGGCAGAGAGAGAGATGCAGACAGGCCCTGTGGAGAACTCAGAGACACAAGCTTGCAGCGGGAGAGGCATCAGCAGAACTCCCTGCCTGTACTGACAGAGCAAATAAAAATACCAAAGACACATTCGAAAATCTAATAGAGTGAGCAGACATTTAAAAGAAAGATCCTGGATAAGCAAAGAAGCTGATTTAATTGTAGTGGATGCATGGGGCAGAGGGACACCCTAAAGCACATGATGTACCTACACAATCATATCAAGGTCACTCACTGAAGTGAACCTTAGGGGGAGTGAGGGGGAGGGAATGGGGAGGGAATCGGGGAAGGGGACAAATGAGAATTGTGTGCAAATATGTTGTTAACAATTTGTACTTAACAAAGCTGTATGCTATATTGCACGAATTACTACAATAAATATTAAAATAAATAAATAAATAAAAGCTGAAAATATCCACACAGATCCAAAAGGTCTGCAGAGGTCAACTCAGCTCTGTAATTACAAACAAGCAGGGTTTTTGTTTTTGTTTCTTGTTGTTGCTTTTTGGTTTGGGGGGGTTGTGTGTGTGTGTGTGTGTGTGTGTGTGATGTTTTAGTTGTTTTTTCTATGTTTTCATTTTATATTGCCTTGATTTATTTATGTTTGTTTGGATGATTGGTTGCCTTGTTATTTCTTGCTTAGTTTGTTGACTCTCCTCATCCCTTTTACAAGCTTCCCTCCCTCTCTCACATCTATATTCTTCTCTTCAACACTTTTTCTCTTCTCTTTTCTTCTTCTATTTTTCCCCGTCTCATATCAAGACCATCTCATACTACCACACCTAAAACTCTACATTGACTACCAGAATCCCCCAACATATCCACTGTCTCTAATTTTTACAAAATATCACCTCAACACACTCAACCTCTTATTCCACTGGACCATCCCCTTACTTTAACCTATTCTTGCATTCATCACTGTGACTTCTCACCCAACCTTTACTACTGAACACAACCTGTCCCTGTATATACCAGCAGACACTTCTAAACACCCACCACACATATTGGATGAGAAAGCTTGCAAGAGCAGCAAAGATATAAATTTAAGAAAAGGGGAACCACGGGAAGGAAAAATAGCAAAGAAACAATGAGCCACCACAACCCCTCAATAACAGATCTCACCAACCCAGAATGGCAGAGATTACCAGAAGAACAATTCAGATCTTTAATACTAGAATCAATACAAGATTTTTGGAAAGAATGCAGGGAGAATTGGAAAGAAAGAAAGGAACAAATAAAGAATCTGACACCCTGAACAGGAACCAAAGAGAAGCATTGAAGGAAGTGAAAGATACAATAACTGAAGTGAAGGAGAAACCCTCGATAAGCAAAGAAGTTGACTTAACTGAAGGGAATGGACAGGGGTGGGGAGGAGGTGACACCCTAATGCACATGATGTACTTTCACAAATATATCAAATATATATCCTGCTTGAGAAAGAGGGAGTGGGATGGGAATTGGGGAAGGGGTTAAATGAGAAATGTGTGCATATATGCCTTTATTAGCTTGTACCTAACAAAGATGTATCATTACATGTACCAATTATTATAAAAAATAATAATAATAAAAAAGAAATTAAAAAAATAATCAAGTTGACTAATGTAGAGGCTAAGGAGAGAATTCTAAAGGCAACAAAAGTAAAAAGCCAAGTGACATTGAGAGGCAAACCAATGAGAATCACTCCAGATCTCCCAAATCAAGTCATAAAGGCCAGGAGGGGCTGGAGTAACATATTCCAAACTCTGAAAGAAAATAATTTGCAGCCAAGATTCACCTATCCAGCAAAACTATCTCTCAAAATTGACGGGGATATAAAAATCTTCCATGACAAACAGAAACTGAAAGCATTTATGTCTTCCAAACCAGCACTAGAGAAAATCCTCAAAGAGATTAACTACAAAGAAGAATTAACAAGTAAACATCAGAACCAGAGAAACAATAATTTCTAGGAAGCAAACAACTAATCAAAGAAGAATAAACACCACTGAAAACAGAAGTCAAAATTCAAAATGTTAGGAATTAAAAATCATCTCTCAATAATAACATTAAATATAAATGGTCTCAACTCCCCAATAAAAAAACACAAAGTGGTAAAATGGATTAAAACCCAGAATCTATCTATATGCTGCCTGCAAGATTCCCACAAACTAAAGGTGAAGGGCTGGAGTAAGGTAATTCATGCCAATGGAACTCAAAGACAAGCAGGAATAGCAACCATGATATCAGAAAAACTAGACTTCGAGCCTAAGCTTATCAGAAGAGACAAAGCAGGTCATTTTTTACTAGGAAAAGGAACAATCCAGCAAGAGGAAATAACAATTATCAACATCTCTGCCTCAAACATAGGTGCAACCACTTTCATAAAACAAACTCTGCATGATATGAAGTCACACATAGATCCCAATACACTAACACTAGGAGACTTCAATACTCCTCTCACATCACTAGACCGATCTTCTAAAAAAAAGGTCAATAAAGATGCTTCGAACCTAAATAATACCACAAACCAAATGGAAATGTTAGACACATACAGAATATTTCACCCAACTACAGCTGAATTCACATTTTTCTCAGCTGCACATGGAACCTTCTCCAAAATAGACCACATTCTGGGCCACAAAGAGAGCACTGGCAATTCAAAATATGTAATAAATTCCCTGCATCTTTGCAGACCACAATGGAGTGAAACTAGAAATCAACTCTAAGAAGACCCAGAGTAACCATGTAAACACATGGAGACTAAGCACCACACTGCTGAACGAGGAATGGCTCATAGAAGTAAGAGGAGATTTCAAAAAATTCCTAGATACCAATGAAAACAGAGACTCAACATATCAAACTTCTGCGACACCTTGAGGCAGTACTAAGAGGAAAATTTATAGCACTGAGTGCCCACATAAGAAGAACGGAAAACCACCAAATAAATAACCTAATGACACAGCTCAAAGCCTTTGAAAAACAAGAACAGTCTTACCCCAAAGCCAGTAGAAGACAGGAAATCATGAAAATCAGAGCAGAATTTAATGAAATAGAGGGAAAAAAGTACAGAAAATCAACAAAACCAAAAGCTGGTTTCTTGAAAAAATAAACAAGATAGATAAACCATTGGCCAAATTAACCAAAAGAAAGAGAGAATCAACCCAAATAACCAAAATAAGAGACGAAAAATGTGACATTACCAATGACAGTGTGGAAATACAGAGGATCATCAGAAAGTATTTTGAAAAACTATACTCCAACAAAATGGAAAATCTGGAAGAAATTGACAATTTTCTAGATACATATAACCTTCCTAAATTGAGTCAAGAAGATATAGAAAACTTAAATCAACCAACAGCAGTCAAAGAAATAGAAACAGCAATAAAGAGTTTACCATAAAGCAAAACCAGATGGCTTTCCAAGTGAATTTTATAAAACATTAATAGAAGAGCTAATCCCAATACTCCTCAAACTATTCCAGAAATAGAAAGAAACAGGACCCTCCCAAACACATTCTATAAAGCCAACATCACATTAATACCAAAGTCAAATAAAGACAGCTCAAAAAAAGAAAACTATAGGTCTATATCACTGATGAACTTAGATGCAACTGCTAAACAAGATGCTAGCAATGTGCATTCAAAACCACATCAAGAAAATTATACACCATGACCAAGTCCGGTTCATCCCAGGGATGCAAGGCTGGTTCAACATATGAAAAACAATCCATGTAATTCACCACATAAACAAAGAGAAAAATCACATGATCATCTCAATTGATGCTGAAAAACCATTTGACAAGATCCAACACCCATTCATGATGAAAGCACTGCAGAGAATCAGAGTGGAAGGAACATACCTGAAAATCTTAAAGGCAATTATACAATAGACCCACAGCCAATATCATATTAAATGGAGAAAAATGGCAAGATTTCCCACTAAAAACAGGAACAAGACAAGGATGTCTATTATTACATCTTCTGTTCAATGTACTACTTGAGACTCTAGGCCAGAGCAATAAGGCAAGAGAAGGAAATCAAAGGGCTAAAAATAGGGAAAGAAGAACTAATACTATTCCTTTTTGCAGATGACATGATATTATATGTAGAAGACACAACAAACTCAACCAAAAAACTTATAGAACTGATCAACAAATTCAGCAAAGTGTCTGGATACAAAATCAATCTTAAAAAATCAGAAGATTACTTGTATGCCAACAATAAAACCACTGAAAAAGAAATCCAGAAATCAATTCCACTCACAGTAGCACCCCCAAAAATAAAATTCTAAGGGATAAACCTAACCAAAGAGGTAAAAGACCTCTATAAGGAAAACTATACAAAGTTGAAGAAAGAAATCGATGAAGACCTTAGAAGATGGAAGGACATACCATGCTCTTGGATAGGCAGAATAAATATCATCAAAATGGCCATCCTCCCAAAAATGATCTACAGATTCAATGTAATACCCATGAAATTACCAAGGGTACTCCTCACAGACATAGAAAAATCAGTCCTTAAATTCATCTGGAAAAACAAAAAGCCCAGGATAGCCAAAGTAGTTCCTAGCAACAAGAACTATGCAGGAGGAATCACAATACCTGACTTCAAACTCTACTACAAAGGCATAGTAATAAAAACAGCATGGTATTGGCACAAAAACAGACACATAGACCAATGGAGAAGAATAGAAGACTTAGAAACAGACACATAGGTTTACAGCCAACTGATTTTTGACAAAGGAGCCAAAAACATACACTGGAAAAAAGATAGCCTCTTTAACAAATGATGTAGGCAAAACTGGATAACCATATGCAGGAAATTGGAAATAAACCCCCCTTTCTCACCCTGCACAAGAGTCAACTCAAGATGGATCAAAGACCTGGAAGTCAGGCCAGAGACCTTGCAGCTACTTGAAGACGGCATAGGCCCAACACTTGAACACATAGGCACAGGTAAAAACTTTGTCAACAAGACCTCAAAAGCACAAGCAACTCAAAGGAAGATCAATACATGGGATTGCATTAAACTGAAGAGCTTCTGTGCAGCAAAGGATATTATCAAGAACCTCAACAGAGAGCCTATAGAGTGGCAGAAAATTTTTGCCAGCTACTCTTCTGATAGAGGTCTAATATCTAAGATATACAGAGAGCTCAAGAAACTCACAGCTAAGAAAACAAATAACCCAATCAAAAACTGGGCAAAGGATCTAAATAGACACCTCACAAAAGAAGAAATGCAGATGGCCAATAAATGTATGAGGAATTGTTCAACATCATTAGCAATCAGAGAGATGCAAATCAAAACTACCTTGAGATTTCATCTAACTCCAATCAGAATGACAGTCATAAAAAACACAAACAACAACTGCTGGCAAGGATGTGGAGAAGTGGGAACCCTAATACATTGCTGGTGGGATTGCAAATTAGTGCAACCATTTTGGAAAACAGTATATAAGATCCTCAGACAAATGGGAATGAACCTACCATATGATCCAGCAATACCACTTCTGGGTATCTGCCCAAAAGAATGAAAACCAAACTATCAGACCAATGCATGTGTATCTATATTTATAGCTGCACGATTTACAATTGCCAAACTATGGAACCAGCCAAGATGTCCATCGACAGATGAATGGATTACAAAACTATGGGATATGTACACAATGGAATTTTACTCAGCCATAAAGAAGAACAAAATCATGATATTTGCAGGGAAATGGATGCAACTGGAAAACATTATGTTAAATACGATTAGTCAGTCACAAAAACTAAAAAATCAAATGCTCTCCCTAATATGCAGGAGCTAGGGGAAAATGGGTCATAAGAGGGACTCCAGATGACAAAGGAGAAACCTTAGGTGAGCAAAGAATTTGACTTAACTGAAGGTGATGGGGTAGGCGGTATACCCTAATGCACATGATGTACTTTCATGAACACATAAAAGTCAATTACTAAGCTGAAGGAGGGAGAGTGATGGAGTGGGGTGGGAATTGGGGAAATGGTTAAATGAGAAATGTGTGCATATATGCCTTTATCAGCTTGTACCTAACAAAGATGTATGATTACAATACACCAATTAATAAAAAAGATTTAAAAAAACACTTCTCAAAGATCCCAGACCATATAATTTCACTGGTAAATTCTTTTAACACCTAAAGAACTACAAACATCAGGATCCTCTTTAATCAAGCATCATTGACCTTTTTTCAGTTCCAAGAATGCAAAAAGTTTCTCCCTGATTTGCACTCTAATTCCTAGAATCCCTTTCTCTCTTATCTGTAAATATCTCATATTTATATTAAATCTTATTTAAACATCATTTATTTTCTTCCTCAAATTTCAGCTTCCTTGTTTCTCCTTCAGAGCAGCCTTCCCAAATGATACTAACTGTCCCCTCTATTTATTCTTTGCCATAACATACTGTTTATTTCAGAAACCTTATCCTGAAATTAACCTTATTTGTTTTTTAATCTTTCTAATCCAATAAATTCAAGTCCATGAAAGCACAGACCTTATCCATATGGTTTTCAATTACATAACCAAAGCCTAGCAAGGTACCCAGCATGAAGTAGATACACAGTAAATTTTTCTGAATAAATTGAAAGAAAATACTTTATACAAGCCTTAGTTTAATTCAGTGACAAAAAAAGTTGACATGAAGTTGACTACTTTCAAGTTGATATTTCAGCAAACTAAGTCATTCTTTTTTAAAAATGAATGCTATCTTTTAAGGTCTTGATTTTATTTTACCTTTTTAGTAGACAGGATAACACTATCTTTCCCAGGCTGGCCCTGAATTTATGTGCTCAAGCAATCCTCGTGCTTGAGTCTCTCAATTAGCTGGGACCTCAGGCTTATGCCGTTGTACATAACTTTAAAAAAAAATTATTGGTGCATTATAATCATACATCTTTGTTAGGTACAAGCTGGTAAAGGCATACATGCACACATTTCTCATTTAACCCTTCCCAATTCCTGCCCACTCCCTTGCCCTCCCTCCTTCTCAAGTTCAGTTTAGTGATTGACTTTGATATATTTGTGAAAGTACATCTTTTACATTAGGTTGTTGTCCTCCTTCCACATCACCTTCAGTTAAGTCAACTTCTTTGCTCATCTAAGGTTTCTCCCCCTTGGTCTACAATCCCTCTTATGCCCCACTTTCTCCCTAGGTTCTACATATTAGGGAGAGCATATGATTTTTTTTACTTTTTGTGACTGACTAATGTCACTTAACATAATGTTTTCCAGTTGCATCCATTTCCTTGCAAATATCATGATTTTGTTCTTCTTTATGGCTGAGTAAAATTCCATTGTGTACACATCCCATAGTTTGTAATCCATTCATCTGTTGATGGACATCTTGGCTGGTTCCATAGTTTGGCAATTGTAAACTGTGCAGCTATAAATATAGATACACATGGATCAGTCAGATAGTTTGGTTTCCGTTCTTTTGGGTAGATACCCAGAAGTGGTATTGCTGGATCATATGGTAGGTTCATTCCCATTCGTCTGAGGATCCTCCATACTGTTTTCCAAAGTGGTTGCATTAATCTGCAATCCCACCAACAATGTATTAGGGTTCCTAGAATAGTCAAAGTAGTTCTTAGCAACAACCATGCAGAAGGCATCATAATACCTAACTTCAAACTACACTACAAAGCCACAGTAATAAAAACAGCATGGTATTGGCACAAAAACAGATACATAGACCAATGGAGCAGAATAGAAGATTCAGAAACCCACACATTTACAGTCAATTGAATTTTGGCAAAGGAGCCAAAAACATACACTGGAAAAAAGATAACCTCTTCAATAAATGGTATTGGCAAAACTGGTTAACCATATGCAGGAAACTGGAAATAAACCCCCCTTTCTCACCCTGCACAAGAGTCAACTCAAGGTGGATCAAAGACCTGGAAGTCAGGCCAGAGACCTTGCAGCTACTTGAAGAGGACATAGACCCAACACTTCAACACACAGGAAGAAGTAAATACTTTCTCAACAAGACCTCAAAGGCACAGGCAACTCAAAAAAAGATCAATACATGGAATTGCATTAAACTGGAAAGCTTCTGTGCAGCAAAGGAGACTATCAAGAACCTCAACAGAGAGCCCACAGAGTGGGAGAAAATTTTTGCCAGCTACTCTTCTGATAGAGGACTAATATCTAGAATATACAGAGAACTCAAGAAACTCACAGCTAAGAAAACAAATAACCCAATTTAAAAAATGGGCAAAGGACCTAAATAGATACTTCACAAAAGAAGAAATACAAATGGTCCATAAATGTATGAGAAAATGTTCTACATCATTAGCAATCAGAGAGATGCAAACCAAAACTACCTTGAGATTTCACCTAACCCCAATTAGAATAGCAATCATCAAAAACACAAACAACAACAAATGCTGATAAGGGTGTGGAGAAGTGGGAACCCTAAGCCATTGTACATGACTTAAAACTTAGTTTTTTGATCAGTTATATCTGTCTACTCAAACCTTTCAAAAATATTTATCATTAATCCCCATCTTTCAACCTGTATAAAAACTAACTTAAGATTGATCAGAAAACTAAATATAAGACCTGAACTTCTGAAACAACTAGAAGAAAATGTAGGGGAAACACTTCAAGACATTGGTACAAGCAATGATTTTCTTGACAGGACTCCAAAAACAATAAATAAAAACAAAAAATGATGAATTAAATTATGTCAAATTTCTGTACAACAAAGCAAACAATCATAGTGAAGAGACAGCCTACAGAATGAGATAAATTATTTGTCAACTATTCATCTGAAAGAGTATTGTTATCCAGAATATATCATGAACTCAAAACACTTAAGGAAAAATGCCTTTCAAATAAAAATGTACAAGTGACCTGAATAGACACTTCTCAAAAGAAGAAATACAAAGGCACAGAAAAATGATCAATATAATTAGCCATTAGAGAAATGCAAATCTAAACTACGATGATATACCAACTCAAACCACTTAGAATGGCTATGATCAAAAAGAAATTAAAATAGCAAATGATGGCAAGGATGTGAATAAAAACTCTTAATTTGGTAGAAATGTAAGGTAGTAAAGTCATTATGGATAATAATATGAAGGATCCTCAAAAAACTAAAATCTACAATATGATTTACCTGCCCCACTGCTGGGTATGTATCCAAAGGAAATGAAGTCAGCATACCAAAGTGATACCTGTATACCAATGTTTATTGTGGCACTATTCACAATAACTAAGATATGAAATCACTCTTGGTGTCTATCAACAGATAAATGGATAAAGAAAATGTGGTATACATACTATACAATAAATAATGAAGTCCTGGCATTTGCAGCAAACAGATGCAACTGGAAGACATTGTGTTAAATGGAATAAGCCAGACACAGAAAGACAAGTACTGCATCTTCTCTCTCATATGTGGAAGCTAAAAATGTTGACCTGAAAGCAAAATAGTGGTTACTAAGAATTGGAACAGGTATGGGGTGAGGGCAGAAAAAGGTAGATAGGATTTAATCAGTGTACACTGTATATATGTGTGGAAATATCACACTGAACACTCCATTAATTAACACAACTAATATGTGTTTAGTAATTTTTTAGAAAAACTCATCAAGATAAAATTCAAAATAATACTTCCCTGGAAACTTATGATAAAAACAGTTATGTTTTTCTAACTATAGCTAAATATAAACATGTAACCATCACATTCTTTTAAAAAAATGCTAAAAAGACAAAACTACTCATGTTTTATCTGAACATAAAGTTATAATGATAAACAATTTATTCTAGATATTATTAATAAGTAATAGTAAGTGGGTACCAATATTCCCTGAAGGGAAATACTGAATAGTAAGGAACAAACATATTGATGTACTGGCATACTATCAATATATCAAAATCAATATATCACCATATGTCAAAATATATTCTCAGTCTACATCTCAGAAAAGATTCAAAACACACTGAAATGAGAGGGAAGTATGATACCTTCATCTCAATCACATTTTCAATTTTGCTTACCCAGCTGTTTCACTCTAGGTTTCTGAAATTGTTACCCACAATTGTCTAATGGCTAGCTTTTCTGGATGAATAAGCTCCTTATAATTCCACAAGCTCTCATAATAAAAATGACCTCAAACTTTGAGAAGCTCATACTACTATTACAAAATCCCAAAAAGCTGAATCACTATCCAACTCTACATTTTACTAAGAGATCATAAACAGAGAAAACAAAGGCCAGTAAATGCTATCAGCAGCTGGGATCTATCCATATCATTAGAAACATTCTCCTAAAAAATGTTTACCATTTTAGCTAAAATGTATTGAATGCTACAACGGGCCAGGTTTTTCTAGGCCTTTATCATTTTCATTGCATGTAAATTTCACAAAAATTCTAAGAGATAGGTACTACCATGGTGCTCATTGTACCACTAAAGAAATCAAGGCTCTGAAATGTTAGTATAATTTTCCAAAGTATCACAAGTAGTTAACGGCAAAGCTGGGTAATGAAGCCATGCTGTCTGACTCCTTATTTGGAGTTCTTAATGGTTATAGTGTGATACGCTAGGGAAAAAATCAACTGGATAAATAGAAATTCAATTGAGGGTACAATCTCAGAACTCATTTATCTTTTTAAAATCATTAAATTTGAAAGTAAGTTTATTGAGCCATTTAAATCTGAACATTCTTTCATGAACTTTGACAGTATTATCTAAAGGAGATATGGATTTTGTATTATGTGCATCGACATTTACTCAATAGGTGCAGTTAACATGCACAACTCTAACTAGCTACACCCTGATTTTTCATCCCTTTTAAAACTGAGAGTCCTGAGCAATATAAGTTAAGAAGCTAATGGCAAAAGCTATCATTTCATGTTGAAAGAGGAGAGAAAATCCTATGAACAATAAAATATTGATTGTATTACCAGGAAAGTGGCAAAGCATTTACCCTTAAGTTACCTTGGTGTGGTCATAAACTCCATCTGTTAGAACACTATCTCAATAATGTTGATAGCCTTGATCTAAAGTTTACTATTATTGACCAGAAAGCTAATCTCTGTATCTACTTCCACTCTAATAAAAACCCAAATCAGACTAAGTACAAGAGCTAAGTCTCCATTTGCTGCTAAGATAAGTCAGATGCTACAAGCTCCCAATTTGTTTCTATTTCCACCTTTGTGCAAATGCCATATTGTTTCTCCTCAGATAATCAATATGGGCACCATCTAATAAAGAGAGAGCACAAGATTCAACAACAAGTCTCTTCTACAAGCACTAGAGAACCTATTAATCTTAAGCAGTTCTTCTTTCCTTCAGAGAGAAAAAAGAACTTCCAATTCCAAGGAGGTCAGGGATGGGATGAAGTGGGAGGCAGGAATGAATCCTGTGTATATTACCTGGACAAAAATATTCTTTGTGCTAAAACTAACATTTGTATGATGTTTTATCAAAACATCTGCATTAAAATATGTCCAATGAGCCGGGCGTGGTGGCGCACGCTTGTAATCCCAGCATTCGGGAGGCTGAGACCGGAGGATCCGGGTTCGAGGCCAGCCTCAGCTACCTAGTGAGGCACTCCGCAACTTAGTGAGACTCGGTTTCAAAATAAAGAATAAAAAATAGGGCTGGGGGTGTAGCTCGGAGGTAGAATGCCCCTGAGTTCAATCCCCAGTA